>PVLC010033053.1:0-17837 GCA_004027655.1 Graphiurus murinus | reverse complement strand
GGCACTCTAACCTCGCTGCTCATTATAGTAGTTGTGACTCTGGCTTCTGATGTTTTTATTTATCATGACTTTCCTTTTAGTTTCAAGATCTTCTCAAATACATTGCTATGAATGAGTTAAATTTTGTAGCAGCCTCTCCCATAGTCAGTTCTACACTCTGGAGAGGAACTACTGCTGAAATCTTCAGGGATCCTCATGTTGCTATTACTAGAATATCCCTTATGGCTTTGGCAACTGGGTGTCTTCTGGGTCTTCCTGTGAAGCAAAATCATTTGGTGTGTCTTCTGATCTATTTCAGCATGTGCACTTCACAAAGCTTTTTAAACCTCTTTTACAGCTTCAGTCTATATACAGCTAGGTCATGCTGTGACTTAATACTATTTATAGGTCTGCTGGGCAGAAGGGGAAATTGGGGCAAGTCCAGAGGCAGACACATGTTGCCTCATAAAAGAGGCATATCTGTTCTATCTTCAGTTGGAGAGTGTGGGTGGGTAGTAAGGTGCATGTTAACTCCAAATAGTCAGGGTCCTGACAATTTCGGAAGACTCAGAATGTTCAGAGGTTTTGAGATGTTAAAATCTTAAGACCCTGTTAATAACTGTCCCTATCCTGTGTCTCAAAGCTCCAGATTTTCCCAAATAGGACCTGCAAATGGATGGGCTTCATTTGAGATGTAATCATTTTTGAAGTTCAGTCAGCCACTGGGACTATTAAGTTTTGACTTTGGCCCTTGGGTATGTGAACTGAATACTTTCTGGCCTTTTGCTGAACTAGATTTTTCATTATCTCTTTGAAAAGCAACAATGGTTCTTAGCAATAGTTATCTAATCCATTTACTCTTATAGATATTACTTTCTTATACATCTCAAGAGTTGTGTACATTATGCCAGCTAGTGCATTTACTTCAACTAGTACATATTCATATTTTACCACCAATGGCAGTATGTGTGTAAATTTGTTTCTGAATCTTCTATTCTGTTCCATTGTTCTATGTGTCAGTTTTTGTGCTAATGCCATGCTGTTTTTATTATTATGGCTCTGTAAGTACAGTTTGAAGTCAGGTATTGTGATGCCTCCTAAGTGTTTCTTATTGTTGAGAACTATTTTGGCTATTCTGGGTCTTTTGTTGTTCCATATGAATTTTAGGGCTATTTTTCTATATCTGTGAATAATGACCATAGTATTTTAATAGGGATTGTATCGTATCTGTGGATCACTTTTGGTAGAATGGCCATTTTATGATATTTTTCTTCTTATCCAATAGCATGGGACATCTTTCCATCTTCTAAGTTCTCCTTCAACTCCTTTCATCAGTATTTTGTAGTTTTCATTGCAGAGGTCTTTTACCACCTTATTTAGGTTTACTACTAGTATTTTATTATTTTGAGGGCTATCGTGAATTGGATTGTTTTCTGGATTTCTACCTCAGTGGATTTATGTCTGGAATATAGAAAAGCTATTCATCTTTTAGATTGATTTTGTATCCCTTTATTTTGCCAAATTTATCAGCTCCAGAAGTTTTTTAGTTGCATTTTAAGGTTCTTCTAGGTATAGAATTATGTCATCTACAAACAGATAATTTCAGTTCTTCTTTTCCTATTGTATTTCTTTGATTCCTTTCTCTTATCTTATTGCTCTGACTAGAGCTTCTAGTACTATATTGAAAAGAAGTAATAGTGGACATCCTTGTCTTATTCCTGATTTATAAGACCTGTTTGTTTTTTTGTTTTTTTTTTTTGTTTTCTGCGGTACTGGGGATTGAACTCAGGGGCATTCTACTTCTGAGCTATACCCCCAGCCCTATTTTTTATTCTTTATTTTGAAACAGGGTCTCACTAAGTTGCGGAGTGCCTCACTAGGTAGCTGAGGCTGGCCGTGAACCCGGATCCTCAGGTCTCAGCCTCCCAAATGCTGGGATTACAAGTGTGTGCCACCATGCCTGGCTAAGACCTATTTGAAGTGAGTTCACCCAGTTTTCCATTTACTTCTGCCATTTATCTATAGCTCTGACATCCGAGATCCTCTGTACACAAATTTTGGCTTCTATATTTGAGACCACATTTGTATCATGACTTAATAAATACTGATTTCCATTCATGATAATGGCCAACTCTTGGTTGTCTATTTCCAAAGGAACTTTTTTCTTTCCACTAAATGCCAAGGTTATTAAGAGTCAATTTTTCTTACTGTACCCTTATAAAAGAAGGGGGTTATTACTTATTCTCCATTCAACTTTCAGTCATGCTTTATGCAGAGGTCTACAATCAAACGACCAAGTTTCAGTGAATCTTATGCTTTATTTATTGTTTCTATGACTTTACACAATCATGAAAGTATAAGCTCAAATTTTCTAATTTATAGGTATATAATGGAAGGAGAGCATATTATCAGACCACTTATTATTTATAAGCCTTCTCTTCAACAATTCTGTCAGTCTTACCTGATATCAAAATGTTTCTCATTCATTTCAGGACAGAAATTATCCTAATGGGGGCTTTCTTCAGTTGTTGGGTTGTGAGTTGGGAATGCTTTGGGAATGCTGCGTCTGGGTAGCTTTCTTCTACTGGGTAGAGGGACATAAAATTGTGTGCTGCCATGTTACCTTTCTATCCTGAGATCTAAAATCAGTTTCCTGTTTCTTATTACCTTTCAAAGTTTTTCTTTTGCTGCCTCTTGCACTATCTTCAGGTTTATAGCTGTGCATAACAGAGAAGAATACGGAGATATAAATCTAAATCATCTTCTCTAGACCAGAAGTTTCTTATGTTCTTTTAACTTTGACTTGGAAATTCATGAGAATCCCTACCCTGCTTAATTGTCTGGTCTCTGACTTGGTGTCGTGACTTCTTAGCAATGACAAGAAACACATCTTTAACTCAGCATGTTCTCCATGTGTTTGAGCCACATTTAATTATTTGGCTTTGATGTCTCTTAGAATTACCCCCAGGATAAGGCTTATCTCACCCTTATGTGACTCACCCAAGAGCTCCTGTGGAGTACCTTTTATTTTTTTTATTACAAGGCCCTCTGTAAAACTCTCATGCCAGGAAAGGGGGAAAGAGAAAATAAAAAGAAGAGCTGAAGTGACTAGTAGGTATGACAACTTAATAACAGATCTCCAACCTTGTAATATATGAAATTATCAGTGTCCCATCAAAACCTTCGGATTTTCTTTAGGCATATGAGGGTTGTGTGCATATATGAAAGATGATAAAATGATAGCATTCGTGTTTTTACCAGTCACTTGACTTCATAATTTCTCTTCTTAGTTGTGAAGAACTGAGACCATTGTAATTCTTTAGAACTTTTGTGTAATACCCCCATATCTCTAGCAAAAAACAGTAACAAAAACTTCATATACATGGTAGGTTTCCCAGGTATCTCCTCAAGAAAGTACCAGAGAGTGCATAGATATTTTAAGCCCCTGCAGTATAGAAGGTGGGGTTATCAACTCAAATGAGCTCGCTTCACAGCTACAAAATGGAATCACCAATGAAAGAGAATAATATAGTATCCTATTCTTGAAAGTAAATATCTGCTTCTATTATAATTTCAGCTCCCAACCAAATTTTTTAAAAAGTAGGTAGTTTTATATCTCAGTGGGTGACTTTAATCCAAAAGAAAGTATTTTAGACTGCTTAACCATAGCCTCAAGTTCCTCAGGAAAACAGATAACCTGTCATCATTATGGTAAGTTATTATTTGTCTACTCACTTTTTTACAGTCCATTAATTAATTAATTAATTAATTAATTCACCTGAAGAATTATTTTTTTGGTTCCTATGTACCGTCCTGGTTCAGACTAGAAACCAGGTGGACCAGTCATCCATTGTTATCAGATAGGACACATCATTGCATGGTTGGCAATAGTATGAACACTATAGGAGAATGGATAATTAAAGTCTGGTCCATTCAGACTTTCTAATACTAAAATAACCTCTGTATTTTTGTGTTGTCGACCTCTTTATTTTTGTGCTACAATTATAACTTTATATGTATTAGATATTGCACCTTTATCTCTCATGTCTCATAACTTCTTTTTCATATTTCTTTATCTCTATCCTCCATGCTAAAATTTTTGCTTAGTTACTTATATCTATCTCACAAGTTAAGAATTCTGTCTTCTGGGGAGAGCTTGCTAATGACATCACTCACTAAAATTTTAATTATATATTTTTAATATCTAGATACTCTATGTGGTCTTGTATTTTTTTTCCTTGAAGCTGGAATGCCTTTTAAAAAATTTTTTCCAATCATTTATTCAAATATTTTTGTTTGATGTTAGCCTATTAAACACTTTTTTTGGTGGTGGTACTGGGGATTGAACCCAGGGACATTCTATCTTTGAACTATACACCCATCCCTATTTCATTTTGAAACAGGGTCTCACTAAGTTGCTGATGGCCTCACAAAATTGCTGAGGCTGACCTCAAACCTGCAATTATCCTGTCTCAGCCTCTCAAGTACTGGGATTATAGGTGTACCCTGCCACATCCAGATAAGCATACTTTTTTTTTTTTTTTTTTTTTTTTTTGCGGCACTGAGGATTGAACTCAGGGGCATTCTACCTCCGAGCTACACCCCCAGCCCTATTTTTTATTCTTTATCTTGAAACCGAGTCTCACTAAGTTGCGGAGTGCCTCACTAGGTAGCTGAGGCTGGCCGTGAACCGGGATCCTCTGGTCTCAGCCTCCCGAATGCTGGGATTACAAGCGTGCGCCACCACGCCCGGCTCAGATAAGCATACTTTTAATTTTAACTTTGTAGCAGATAACTCTAATATCAAAAGTCTTTCTAAGACTAGATTTATTGTCTCTGTTTCCATTGGTTCTTACAAAGGCATCTTATTTCATTGTGCTTTGTTATAAACTATGACTTCATAACTAATAGAATTTCATTTGCAAGAATTATTTAGTCCCTAAGTGAAGATGGATCCTCTAAAGAATACTTCCATTTATATCTAGAGGTAACCCAGGAGTACTGAACCACAGCCAGGCACTTTAAACTTAATTCTCAGCTTAAACTATGTCAGACTACCCCAATAGTATGTATTCAATATGTAAATGGGCAAAAAGGGTCACTGTGTATTTTCAAATTCACAGGAGAGGTGTATTTTCCACTCCACTCAATGTGAAGAGGTAAGGCAGCTCCTTTTCCTCAGGGTTGCTTGAGCACAAGTTTCTATTTCTCACCCTGAAGGTATGCCCTTTTGTGATAACAGCTCTTACCTATTAGATATCCAATTGAATACCCCATGACTCATTCACACTGGACTTTCTATGTTTTTATGTCTCTGGACTTTGAAAATTGAATCCCAGTGTATTCAGATTCTTTGATGTTAATAAGGAAAAGACAATTTCAGTTTTCTGATTCCTTAATGTATTTTTGGCTGGCTGATGCATTTTTAAGTTTTTGTTTCATTTTATGATTTATTTCATTGAGTATTTTCCTATTTGT
Organism: Graphiurus murinus; assembly: GCA_004027655.1. Classification (NCBI taxonomy): domain Eukaryota; kingdom Metazoa; phylum Chordata; class Mammalia; order Rodentia; family Gliridae; genus Graphiurus; species Graphiurus murinus. Next base: position 12,380 of record PVLC010033053.1, on the reverse strand, counting down.
TCTTAAAAAGAAGGGTTTATTAATGTGCTTAGTCTTAATTCTGCCAGAACTAGAAGTCCCATGACTAAATCTGATGCTGGCTCATGCTTCCAAACTTCCCCATGGTAACAGGATAGTTCAGCTGCCAGTGGCCCAGGACAACTGTTCAAATGTACAACAGTTGCTGCTTAAGTAGAGCAATGTAATTGGTGGTTACACATGTCTCCCAAATTCTGAGCAGGTATTCATTTTCTATGGTTTGATAGCATATTTTACTTCCTTTATGTTATTTCTTCATCTCAGTTCTTAATGTTTTTGTTTAGTGGGCTATAGCCCCTACTACATATTATACTTTTGAAGGAAGGGTATTTGTGTTTGCTTGTTTTTAAATATTTTTTAAATAAAAAATTTTAGGGACTTCTTAGGTTCTCAGCAAAATTGAGCAGAAAGTACAGAGAGTTCCCATACACCTCCTATCCTGACAAACTCACAACTCTCCACTATGAACATCTCACAATATGTGTACCACAACAAGTGGTACAGGGTAACAATCAGGGAAGCTACACTGACACATCATGGCCATTGGAAATCCAAAGTTCACATGATGATTCATGCTAGTTGTCATATGTCCTGTTGGGTGTGAACAAATATATAACAACATACATTAGTATAGAATACCACATGGAATAGTTTCATCTCCCTGAAAAATCTTTATGTTCTATCTATTCATATCTATTCAGCCTCCCTGTCCTTCCTAACTCTTGACAACCATTGATTTAAATGCACCTTCATAGTTTTGCCTGTATTTTTTGGAAGAAATTGTGAATTGTATAGAGAAGTGGTATAATTTCTTTCTTAAACATTTAGTAGAATTTACTAGTGAGCCTGTGAGCCCATCTGGGACTGCTGCTTTCTGCTTAAAATGTTATTTATTATTGGTTCAATTCATTTTTCTTTTCTTTTTAATCTTTTTGTGTGTGTAGTTTTGGGGATTGAATCCAGAAGTGCTATACCTTTGAACTGTATCTGCAACCATGTTTTATTTTGTATTTTGAAACAGGGTGTCTCTAAGTTACTGTGTGTTGACCTCAAACATGTGATCCTCCTATCTCTGCATCCCAAGTGCTGAGATTACAGGTGTGTACCACCAACTCTGGCTTATTGATCCATCTGTTTCTGATAGATGTTAAGGTCTCCAGCTATAATAGCGAATTCATTTATTTCTCCTTGTAGTTATATCAGTTTTAGCCTTATGAATTTGAACTCTCTTTTGGCAGATGTATACACATTAAGGACTGTTATGTTTTCTTGGAAAATTATCCCCTGTATTATTATTTAATACCCATATTTATCCGTAGTAACTTTTCTTGCTTTGATGTAGTCTTTGACTGCAATTAATATAGGTTATTCCCCTTTCTTTTGATTATAATTAGTATGGTATAAATTTCTACATCATTTTACTTTTAATTTATATATGTATGTAATGTGGGTTTCTTTCTTTGTTGTGTGTGTATAGTACTGGGGTTTAGACCCAAGGGCATTCTACCTCTAACCTACACCTCAGCCTTATTTTATTATTTTTTGTTATGGAACAACGTCTCACTAAGTTGCAGAGGGCCTTGCTAAGTTGCTGAGGCTGGCTGCGAACCTACAATCCTCCTGTCTCAGCCTCCTGAGTACTGGGATTATAAGCATGTGCCACCATGCCCATACTGTAGGTTTCTTGTAGACTTTATACTGCTGGGTCTTATTTTTTAACTATTCTGACAAACTCTGCCTTTTAATAGATGTATTTAGACCATTGAAGTTTAAATTAATTACTCATATATTTGGATTAATGTTTACCAGTGTGTTACTGTTTTCTATTTTTTGTCCTTGTTCTTTGTCCCCTTTTTTGTCCTCCATACTTTCTGCTTTTTATGTGTTTGAGTTCATTATATGGTTTCATTTATTCACCTTTTTAGGTATCAGTTATATGCCTTTTAAATCTTTATTAGTGATTACCCAAGACTACAGTATGCACTGCAACTAATGCAAGTCCACTTTCAAGTAATAACATGCTGCTTCACAGGTACTGCAAATACCTTACTATATTAAAATACTCCTACATTTTCACTCCTGTCCCTTGTATGAATATTTTCATTCATTACACTTTTATGTATATATAGCGATGCACTGCACATACATACATCTCCACATTGTTGGGCTTATTGTTTTGAACAAGCATCATATGTTAGAACACGTAACAATAAGAAAATAGTTGAGTACAGTGGTCCAGACATGTAATCCTTGAGAGGCTAACACTGGAGGACCATAGGTTCGAAGCCAGCCTCAGCAATTTAGTGAGGCTCTCAGCAACTTAGCAAGACCCTTTTTCCAAATAATAAATAAAATAGGACTGGGAATGTAACTGGAAGTAGAATGCCCCTGGGTTCAATCCCTTCACTTTAGAAGACTAATTTTGAAGGGCATAGAGTTCTACGTAGGTAGATTTTTTCCTCTCCACACTTCAAATATTCCACTCCACTTGTGTCTTGTCTGTATGGTTTCTGTGGCGATATCAGGTTTATGTGTTTTATTTGCTCCTTTATAGGCAAGGTGTTTATTTCTCTGGCTTCTTTTAGGATTTTTTCTTTGGTTTTCTAAAGTTTGAATAAGATATACCTGGATGTAATTTTTTGCTTATTATTTTGTTTTTGAGATTTTATCCTGCTTGGCATTCTCTGTCTTCCTAGGTTTGTGTTTTGTTGTCTGACATTACTATTGGAAAATTCTCAGTCATTATTGCTTCAAATACAGCTTATCTTCTGTCCTTTCGTTCCTCTCCTTATTTCCCCTACTTATGTTACACCTTTTGATGCCAGTCTGAAGTTGTTGGATTCCCCTCTCTTTTTTATTTTTTTTTTCTCTCTGCTTTTCAGTTTTAGAAGATTCTGTTATCATACCCTCAAGTTTAGAGAACCTTTCCCCAGCTATATGCCATCACTAATGAGCCCATCAAAAACACTTTTCATCTCTGTCAGGGTTCTTTCTTAAAATCTCTATCACTTTTATTCTTTCTTAGAATTTCTATCTCTATGCTTACGTTATCCATCAATTTTTACTTGTCTATGTTTTTTATATTAACATATCAATCTTTTTTAAAAATACCTGATCTGATAATTTCAATATCCCTGAAATATTAGACTCTAGTCGTGATGCTTACTTAGTGTCTTTAAACTCTTTGTTTTTTTAAACTTTTAGTATGTTTGCCATTTTTTTATGGGAGGCAGACATAATATACTGGCTAAAAGAACAAGGTAAATAGGACTTGTGTAATGTAGTGGCAAGGTACGGGGGTGGGGCGGGGAGGGGAAACGTTCTATAGTCTTATAACTAGGTCTCAGTCTTACAGCTGGACTGTGTCCCTGGATGGTGAACTCCACCAATTCCTCTTTCCTCCCCCTGCCCTTAGGTGGAACACGATGGTTACATGGGGGCTAGAGTTAGATTTTTATCTTCTGTGGCTATGATTTTTATCTTCTCTAGGCTATGATAAAACCCCAGTAAAATAGAATCTGACAAAATAGTTTCTTAAGGGCAGACCATGTTAAGAATAGAATGATCTGGCATATTTCAAAATGTTTCATTTTTGTTTTTTTCTGCTGGAAGCAAAAAAAGATTCTCCTCCCCCCTGAATTTTCACTATGATGACCTAGGAGAGCTCTTGAAGTAAAATTCACTGAAGTATGAAGTTACCCCTGTGATATGTTCTCCTGGAGGTTGTGTGTGTGTGTGTGTGTGTGTGTGTGTGTGTGGTATTTTGCTGGGGATTGAGCCCAGGGGCATTTTACCACTGAGACACACACCAGTCTTTTCCATTTTTTTTGTTGTTGTTGTTTTAACACAGGTTCTCCCTAAGTTACTGCACATTGGCCTCAAATCTGTAATCCTTTTTTCCCCACCTGGCAAGTACTGGGATTACAGGTGTGCCCAACACACCTGGCTTTTCCTAGAGTTCTTAACTCTCAGACTTACCCTTATAGAGCACACAGCAATCCATCAATTACAGTTTGGATTTCCCCACTTCAGCCCTAGTTCCTACAGAGGCTTCAACTGTTCTAAGTTGTAACCCTATCCTCCTGTCTCTCCCTCCACTTGGGGATGGGGGATGCAGTTTTCCCATGAACTCACTTTTCTGACAGGTCTCAGAAGAGTTGCTGATTCTTCTATTTGTTCAGCATTTTATTTCTTTCTTTGCAGTACTGGGGATTCAACCCAGGGGCATTCTACCTTCGAACTACACCCCCAGGCCTATTTTGTATTCTTTATTTTGAAACAGGGTCTCACTAAGTTGCACAGGTCCTCACTAAGTAGTGGAGGCTGACTGCAAACCCGGACCCTCCAGTCTCAGCCTCCCAAGTACTGGGATTACAAGCATGTGCCACCACACTTGGCAAAGCATTTTATTTCTTGATGTTTATTCTCGTTCATTGTTGTTTCTCTGGTTCATTGTCTTGCATACTGTGGATATTTGGTAAGCATCTGCTGGATAAGTATTTGAAAGAATGAATAAGTGGATGCACACAGTAATGACTACATGTGGCCCTTGACTTTGCTGCAGTGGGATTTACAATAGCCACAGCTCCTGGAGGAAATAGATGCATTTTCTTCTACAGCCACTGATTTTCTATTGACCTATTACTAGGGAGATTCCTGAGATCATACTCCTCACAGCAACACAATTCTCAGGGTCAGCGAACATGAGGTAAGAGAGCAATTTCAGTTCCTAGTCTTTCTTAATTCTCCCTCACTTCTGGATGGGAGGGATTCAATTATTATCAAACAAGAAGAGGCATTCATATCTAACGTGATTTTTTGTGTCTCCTGGAGATTCTTCACACTGAAGAATGGGAAGACTTAATAGTATTTTGACACCTCAACCACTAGAGTCATTAGCGGGATAAAAATAGAACTCAGGGGGAAATGATAAAGGACTAAAAATGAAGCTGAAGGGAAAACCAAGGGGCAGAGTTTCCTTCATATGCCCTCTAATGTGAACTTTGCTTGCACCAACCTATGATCCAGTGAGGAAAAAATGACTTTTTAAAATCACACATGAAGCACATAGTTTATTCAAAGATGGCTGTGACTTGTTCCTTCAGGTATGGGACTCTTTTCAGATCTTTGCAGACATTGCAGGCCATAGTGACGGGGGTGTAAAGAACTGGAATCCACACTTTCTTTTAGGTCTCTAACTATTGGAGTGGCTAAGACACTGATACATTGAGAAGAAGTAGCTTGCTGCTCCATTACTAAAATTCCTTGACTTTGGTAGCATAAAGAAAGCCACATGATGCTTTTGACCATGCCTCTTATTTAACATTCTTTTGGAAAAGTAAAACATGTTGTTTCTTGGCCGAATAAGACAATTAAAACATTAAAAATAAAAGGCCCCTCAAATGCTGGCACATCAAACGATAGTGCCTACAACTGAAGAACAGGCTCTTCCCTGCCACCTGTGCCCACCAGGAGCAGATAAAGAAAAAAAAATCAGAACAATGCAGTTGGGGTTGGTTACTTTGTCAGTGGGGTGTTTAAAACACAATAGTAATATCAGTTATATTCTTTCTTTCTTGCATTCTCAACAACATATGTCGACACCCTATTCTTGTAGGTAACTTTGAGATTAACACTAAACTATGCTAGGTACAAAGACAAACTTTAGTGTATTCAGATTTTTAGCATGTAAAAACAAACCTTCCATGCTATAGCTTGCAGAAGGAATAGTTCTCTTGGCTAGTCACCCTCGAGTCTGGTTTCCTGGACAATTCTGATCTTATTTTAGTCTTACTAGCATCTTGTCCTAGCTGTGGAAAGTTCCCAGGGTATACATAATAGTTTAGTCTGTAGCTTCACCTTGAGCTATAATCCACCTTAATCAATTCACTCTGGCCATACACAACTGAAGACTCCTGAGCTTCACATTATAGAAAACTCAGGGCTCACGAGTACATTTCATTTGCTATTAAACATCGTGTGTGTGTGTGTGTGTGTGTGTGTGTGTGTGTGTGTGTGTGTGTTATGTGATCCTGGGGATTAAACCTGTGGGCACTCTACCTCTGAGCTACAACCTCAGTTCTATTTTATTTTGAAACTGGATCTCACTAAGTTACCACATACTGGCCTTAAACCTGCAATCTTCCTGTTTCAGCTTCCCAAGTACTGAGATTACAGACATATGCCAACATGCCTAGTTGCTATTAAACATCTTGATGAAATAAGTATTCTGTAAGGTGGTAGAAAGACCATTTATTTTATTATCAAACAAATATGGAGAAGACTACTAATGTCTGGAATGTAAATTTCCTGACTTATAAATGGAAAGAATAAAAAGAAATGTACCTTGAAGCCATTAGGAAGACTGAACTTAGGTGGAGATCCTAGTACACAGCCTGGCATATAATAGATACTTAAAGTTGTTTTCACAAGTAAACAAATTCAAGTGGAAAGACAGATATTGCCAAAGGTGTATAGGAGCAGCATGACTGAAATGTATAGAGTTAATGGTTTAAAGGATGTAATTAATTAGCAAGATGTGCGTATCTAAATATTTTAATATGGAGTCTAATACATCTAATTGTTCAGAATAGATTAAATACCATACTGAGTGCTGATACTTAAATTCTATTAAAAATAGTTGGAATAGCTTGGAATAGCATTTATGTCAACCTAGGTCCAGCATCACACTTCTAAAACTCTGCAAAACTGACTATTTCCTATTTGAAAGAATTGTAAGAGGTTGTCTTGCCCATTTAAATGAAAGTTTGATGTTATCAACGGTTTCCTGAAACAATGCTACAGAAAAATCACTGGATTGATTTTTATAAACTGGTATTTTTCTATAAATAAACACAGCCATAGTGGTCAGGGCACATTGTTTTAGTTTGTTGTACTTTTCTCCTTTTTCTTTTTCCCCAGAGAAGGAGCCTTCCTTCTAGAATGTGTGTTTTGACACACTGAATCTTTGTTTAGCTCTCTCCTCATTTGCAATGAAACTAGTAGAATTGGGATATTGGCTCTCCCCTGGTAGGTTGGTGGAGGGGTATGCCAAACATTTTCACCTGGAGGAATCCATATTTGGATGGTCTTTCCAAGGGGACTCTTCCTATCTTCAATCTTCTATCAGGCTAACACTTTTTGAAGATCACCTGCAAAAGAAGCCTGTTGTTACGATTTTCAACTGACATGAAAATGCCTCGTCAGGTCACATGGCTGATAATGACAGAGTCTAAAGAAAACATCTTTCTAAATGTGGTGTGAGCTGCTGCCTGGAGCATTTACTCTGGGATATGTTTCTAGAATGGAAGTTGATTTTCAGGCAGCTCCCAGAATTTGGGCAAATATATATATATTTATATATATATATATTTACAGTTGCCCCATCATCAGTGACTCAGTAATAACCAACCTGTGAATACAACTGCATTGTTCCTAAGCAACTTTGCAAATAAAAAAAGCAATGGTATTTGTCTGTGATTGTGGGGGTGAAATTTGATAAGGAAGCAGATGGCACTTAGTAGCTTCCAGGAATTTTCAATAAACAAGCTGATATTAACAGGTTTGCAAAAACATCAAACCATACTTTAGCAGTCTCTCTCTATGTATTTTTAAATTGTGTGCTGGCCTTCAGTGCTGAACAATGTCATTGTAAAAGATTTCAAACTTCAGAATTTAAAAATTCTGGATAGAAACTCATGCTTTCAGGGATTATTATTAACTTTAGCCTCCCTTTGCATTGATATATCACTTTCCCCAAGTTGAAGGCCTGAGCACCACATCAATTTTATAACAGGTGGCAAACTCCTACTATCCCATGACTCAGAGTAAAACACATTTTAAGTAAATATTGTGTAGGCTGTCTCCCCTCAACAAGGTATGTTTCAGAGGGCACTAGTATTTTCACATGGGAGTATATTCAATGTAAGTATTTTGAGTTTTCAGAAGATGAGCAGTAAATAAATACTAAAACATCTCATCATACAAATATTCAACATACATCAAATCACATGCAGTCAGCATGCTATGAAAATCTTATATAATGATATTTTCATAGTATGATTTATTTGATCTTATATTTCACTTTATAAATTTCATACATATATGACTTCATAGAGCTGAATGCTGTCAGCTTTTTGTATGTATTTGAGGAGAATTTTTAGGAGTTTTCAAATATAAAGTTGCCCCCAGGTGATTTTGGACTATGCACTGATTTTAGGAATCCACATTGTATAAAATTTTCCAATTTTGAGTTTCTCTTTGTTTTGTACAAACATTGTCTTCACAAGGTTCTCATTCTCCTAGGCTCTGCATCCTCTGTTCCTTGTTTCACAACCTAGAATAGCACCCTCCTTTTGGTCCCAGCCTCTTCAATCTCTTCCTCTGGGTTTCCTGAGAAAGAGCTTCAGATATCTATACTTTCTTCTCAGCTTATCTTCACAGATGCACATATTAGTTGTATTATTTGATTTCGGTGTTTTGTCCTTTTCTTTTTGTTTTCAGCCTCTTATCTCCTTCCTATTTTATTCATCCTCCTTCTTTTCCTGTCATGAGCAGCGAGAGGCTTAAATATGCTCATGGAGGTGGTGTGACTATAGCTATACCATGATCCTGGAGATGTCAGCTGCTTCCCTTGTGGCAGAGCATCTGGTTACCAGCCAGCCTCTACTCTCTGAGGCTGTCAGGATGCCAGGGAAGCCCTTCAGAAAAACCTGCTTCAGCCACCACAGGTTCATCATCTTCAGTACTAAAGTAGAGATAAGGCTCTCAGGTATGAATCTATTCTTCATTTATTATAATAGTGACACCAAATGTTTTAGGGTGGTGGTTAAGATTGGGGAAGCCAGGTGTGGTGGCACATGCCTTCATCCCAGTACTTGAGAGGCTGAGACAGGAGGGTTTCAGGTTGGAAGACAGCCTCAGCAACTTAGTGAGACACTGTTTCAATATGAAAAACAAAAAAGGGCTGGGGTTATAGCTCTGGGGCAGAATGCTCTTGGGTTCAATTTCATGTACAAAAAGAAAAAGAAAGGAAAAACAAGTTGTGAACTCTAGAAGCAGACAACCTTGTTCAAATAGCCATTCTACTATACTTTAACTGTGTGGCTTGAGTAGATTAATTTGCTTAAACTAAAAAAAAAAAAATCCTAGTCTGAAATAATAGCAATTGATTTGTGGCTATTGTGGGGACACAATAGAGCCATTGCATATAAATTGCTTAGGGCAAAGTCTAATTGAATGTACTAAGAACCCCCAAAATTGAGATTCTGTGATACATAGATCAACAGTGTTGTTATTCTTCCATTATCAAATCCTTCCAACAACCCTTTGTTGAATACATTTTAAGTGCCAAACCCAATGTTAGTCTCTGGGAAAACAGGACAAATTAGGCAAAGCACTTGACATCAAGAACCAGAGTCAGGACTTCAGAGACCAATAGGGGAAAATGAATGAAGCCAAAGGGTGCCCAAACCTCCTGCTCCCTGCAGTTCTTGGCCAGCCTGGCTCTTTCTGTGGATGCAATCTCAGAGGATGCTACAGACTGACAAGGAAGTCAGTAGAAGACACCTTGAAGATATGATACAGAGGATTGTGCCACTGTAAATGAAGCCTCTAAAAAGCTGGCATGTTGGTTCAAAAGCTAGAGGTTAGTGGAAAGGCAGCTCCTTCTCTGACCTTGAGGTATGAGGTTCCCGAGAGAATAAGCATTTCATGTTGAGAAGTTCTCATGAGACACCATGTTTGCTGTATCCTAGGTGGGAAGCCAGGACTGGGTAATGGTAGAAGGTAGGAAGAAAATTCTGTGAACTTTTCCCACATGTCTGGTATGTCAGAGTATCCCACTCCCCAGATAAAAAAAAGTTAAGAGAGAGGGGAGCTATTGGAGTTTGTGAGACAAAGCATAGACAGATGTAAAGATGGGGACTCTAGACCGCAAAGAAAGCCGATAATGACTATAGTTTTGCTGGACTGACAGAGATGAAGCCTATGGTAGAGCTAATTGCAGATAAGTTTTCATGTAGAAATAGTCACATGCCTTTTGAGATTCATTTTTTAATACTACTTAATGAATGCATTGTATTTCCTAACCTATACATAGGAGTAAAACTGCTGATGTAAAGGTCGAGTCTTTCAGACAAAAGAGCAAATACTTTGAGCTACTCATAAGGCCAAAGAAAATTTTGTATACTTGACCCATATAACATCAAAGAATAGATGTTTATGTTATTGCAGGAAACGACTGCAACTTCAAAAAATGTTCTTACTGGTTCACAAACTCCTTATTGTAATATTGATAAATGCTTAGAATGTTTATATTGCCTTAAATAAAATGGTTTCTTTTTCCATGATGAATTCAAATTTAAATCACTTCAAATTACTTCCTGGAAACAAATAACTTTATTTTAGAAAATAAAATGTTACTTGTATGATGATATTTCTATCTAATAATCTATGTGTCCTAAATGGCACTTCGAATGCAAAGAACTATAAAATGAACCAGATGATATGAAGTTTGTCAGCCTACCACTATTCATTGTGGAATATTATGAGTTATGGAATCAGGAAGAGCATACCTACTGCTCACAGAATCCTAACAAATGAGAGAAGTACAATTGTCAGAACCATTTGAAGAAATCAGTCCTTGGAATCCTTGTCTAAGGCTTGGCAGAGACATCAGGCTATAGCAACAATGGGAAACAAGGGGCAGTTCAACTCACAGTAAGAGTTGATCAAAAATCTGAGAAACTAGCTGGATATAGTGGAGCACACCTGTAATCCCAGTATGTGGGAGTCTGAGACAGGAAGATCACAGGTTCAAGACCAGCCTCAGCAACTCTCAGCAGCCTAGGCAGACTCTATTTAAAAAAAAAATAGAGTTAGTAGTATATCTCAGAGGTAGAATGTCCCTGGGTTTAATCCCTAGTATAAATAAATAAATAAATAAATAAATAAATAAATAAATGCTAGAAACTAGGCTATCATTCATTCCAATCAATGTAGTAGTTCAATCTATGCTCCATCAAAAAAAAAAAGAAAATTACTAAAGCCAAAATGTCAGGTCAATTTCAGTACCTTAGACTATATATATATATATATATGAAATCACTAAGCTGCTGATTTTATATACCCAAGTACCATATTTCCATTTCGAGCTACATTAGAAGTATGAATATAGACTTACTTAAGTAACTTATTGACATAGTTGATCCTGGGTAAATGTTGAATTCTGGTTAAAGTAGATGCCATTTGAAATATTTAAATGTAGGTAATTACTAGTAGGAACATATGATATATTCATTTGGGCATTAATTATTCAAAACTGGAGCTAAGTGCCAAAGGCATGGCCACTTGGTGTTGGGGACTTTGATGAAAGTATCTGTGGTAGGGATGGTGGAGATGAGCCGAGACAAGGTTATAATTTCTGTAGAGTCTGATCTCCTTCAACATTGGCAAATTTAGAAATTAAACTTCATAAATTGATCAAAAAGTAATTCGTATCTGAGGAAATACATTCACTACACTTACAAGGTGATGATTTATTAACCAAAAGCATTATGCTGGGAATTGTTTATCTCATAAGGTTAGTATAATCCATTTGAATGAGAGTCTTCCTTCTAGCACACTCTGGGGAACAAATGAATATTAATAAATGAGTTGGTGTGTGTGGAAACAAAAGTGAAAAAAAAACTCGCATATTGATTGATTGATTGATTGATTGAATGTTGGTACATGGTATTGAACCCATGAGGCATTCTACCTCTGAGCTATACCCTTAGCCCTTTTTATTATTTTTTCTTTTGAAATAGGATCTCTCTATGTTGCTGAGGCTGGCCTCAAACCTGTGATCCTCCTGTCTCCACCTCCCAGGTACTGGGATTAGAGATATACACCACTACACTCATCCAGCCATTACATTTTTTAAAAAATCAACTTCCTGTATCTTCACACAGGTACCTTTTCTCTGTTCACGCTTTCTCTGATTAGGTACCCAGAACTGGCTCTTAAGACTGCAGCAACACCTGTAAAGAGGAACGTTCCTCTTCTAGGTCTCTTGTGATGATACAGATTTGGATCTCATAGTTAGTTGTCTTATCTCCTTAATTACAAAACTCCTTATTTTCTGAGGTGAGATATTGAAGATTCCATATCTTGAGTTTGGCCAGAGCTTGAATTAACAGTTTTCCTTCCAGACTTCTTGAGCCTCTGACACAATAAATGCTGCCTTGAGTCTCTACGAGGGAAAACTTAAAACATGTGAATTGAAGTTCCAAAGTTAAAGTAGGATTTATTGCTAAAGCAAAAGTAAAAGCAGCCCTGCACCAGAGAGGATGCAGTAAAGCACTGGAGGAGACAACGCTGAC
>PVLC010033052.1:0-17780 GCA_004027655.1 Graphiurus murinus | reverse complement strand
TTGTAATCCCAGCATTCGGGAGGCTGAGACCGGAGGATCCGGGTTCGCGGCCAGCCTCAGCTACCTAGTGAGGCACTCCGCAACTTAGTGAGACTCGGTTTCAAAATAAAGAATAAAAAATAGGGCTGGGGGTATAGTTCGGAGGTAGAACGCCCCTGAGTTCAATCCCCAGTACCGCAAAAAAAAAAAAAAAAAAAAAGTATTTGCTAACATAAAATACATATGTGGTTGTGTATATTTGTGTATATATATAATCTGAATTAATATTTACAGAGAAATATGGAGGCTAATAAAACAAAATTTTGGCTATTAAAACTAATGCTACAATAAATGGTTTTTCATCATTTATGTTTGGGACTTTTCTAGGGTATATTCTAGAAGTGGAATTGCTTTACTAAATCTTGCCAAACGGTAATAGTTAATGATCTTATTATGAGAATTCTTGTTGCATCATATCCCACACTAATGTATATAGATGTTTGCATTTTGTCAATTGGCCAGTGTGAAATTATATCCACATATTTTAATCTGAATTCTCTTGATTATTGTTTGGAGACAATTCTCCAAGAGTCTCTTGTGTTTCTGCAGGTCTGATGAGCAGAAGTGCTGACAGCTTTGTTCCAGGTATCTTTTCACGATGTCTATACAGTGAGCATCTTGGACAACACAGACAGTGTCTCCTTCCAGAGCAGAGGGCAGGTTTATTTACTCTCCACAATAATAAAAATGCATTTTTCCCCCCCGTGGTACTGGGGATTGAGCCCAGGGGCATTCTACCTCGGAGCTACGCCCCCAGCCCTATTTTTTATTCTTTATTTTGAAACAGGGTCTCACTAAGTTGCGGAATGCCTCACTAGGTAGCTGAGGCTGGCATGAACCTGCGATCCTCCGGTCTCAGCCTCCCAAGTACTGGGATTACAAGCGTGCGCCACCACGCCTGGCTTAAAATACACTATTTAGGGGTAAAAGTTGGGAAGGTTTTCTTATAGCTCACTATAAGAGACTGGAGTTCCCTGAGATTAGACTTCCTAAGCTGTGACACACTGTGTGCGGTCTACCTGGGTCTCTGCACTGCTCCAGGGAGACTCTGGAGGCAAAGATAAATGACAAAAATGTGAAGTTTAGGCGGCTTGTGGGGCTGTGAATAAGTCTTTTGTGTTTGATATGAGAGTTCTGCCTCCAACAACCATGAAATTGTGTCTGGCTAACTTGTTACATTGCAAGTAGAGCAAACTCAGACTATTCACGATTCTTGACAGTTACTAGTGAGGTTGAATATACTTTTTTGTTGTTTGTGGGCTATCGGGCTGTTCTCATTTCTAAACTGATTACCCAGGTTTTATTTTATTTTTTTGGGGGAGGGGTCTATTTTTCTGTTAGATTCTTTTATTGATAGGGTAGATGTTCTTTATATATTTTGAGTACTGATCCTATGTAGGTTGTCAGTATTTTAAATATTTTCTCTCAGTCTGTAGCTGTGTTTTTACATTGCTTATACTATTTTCCATTTTATAAAAGTTTAAGTTTTAATGTAGTTATTATAACTTCAATGATAGGATGTACTTTTTTGTGTTTTGCTAAAAAGTCATTTCTTACCCAATATATTCTAAAAGTCAAGCTTTTGCTTTTCCCTATTTACACCTTTAATCCATCTCAAACGGATTTAAGTGTGTAGGGTAAGTTGTTTTGATATCTATTGTATAACAAATAACTCAGAAGCCTAGTGGCTTAAACATAACAATTTACTATTTTTTTTTTAAATTTTGTGGGTTGACCAATTGGTAAAAATTGATTTTTGGTTTTGTTGTTTTCTCTATTGCTGGTTTCTATTGCTCCATTTATTTCTACTCCAATCTTCACTATTTCCTTCTTTATGCTTTATTTAGGTTTAGTTTGCAATTCTTTTTTCTGGACTTTAGGATGGAAGGTTGACTTATTGATTTGAGGTCTTTCTTATATTGTAACACAGGATTTATAGCTATACATTTCCATCTAAGCACTGGTTTAGCAGCATTCTTTAAATTCTTCAAATTTCTGTAATTTCTTTTTTGATTTCTTCCTTGGTCCCCTGATTTTTTAAGTGTGCTAATTTACCCAGGCACAATGGTATACACCTGTAATTCCAGTACAGTGGAGACTAAGACAGGAGGATTGCAGGTTCGAGGATAGCCTCAGCAACCTAGTGAGACCCTGTTTCAAAATAACCATTTCAAAATAACACACAAAAAGGATGAGGATGTAGTAACACACACACACACACACACACACACACACACACACACACACACACAAACACACACACCGGGGAACTGGACATGGAGGTGTGTGTACTCCTAGTACTTGGGAAGCTGCAACAATCGCAGGTTCATGGCCAACCACCTCAGAAACTTAGCAAGGCCCTCTGTGAGACCCTGTTTCAAAATAAAAAATAAAAAAGGGCTGGAGGTGTAGCTCAGAGATAGAATGTTTGTGGGTTTAATCCCCACTACCTACCCCCACATAAAGAGTGTGTTATTTTTCACACATTTGTGAATTTTCAAAGTTTTTCCTGTTCTTGATATCTAATTTTATTCCATTGTGGTTGGAGAATACACCCTGTATTACTTTTATCCTTTTAAATTTACTGAGTTTGTTTTAGGCTTAGCATAGGGTCTAGTTGAAGAATGTTCCAGGTATGCTTGATAAGAATGTATATTCTCTTGTGATTGGACTAGTTGATGTATAGCAGTGTTTAAAATTTTCTATTTCCTGTTTATCTTCTATTTAAGTTGTTCATTTTTTTCTTTTTGCTGTACTTGGATTGAATCTAGGGGCTCTCTATCACTGAACTACATCCCAGCCCTTTTTATTTTTTACACGCGGTCTTGGTAAATTGCCTAGACTGGTCTCAACTTTCAATCCTCCTGTCTTAGCCTCCTACGTAGCCGAGATTATATGAATTACTTGGATCAGCAGCTATTTCACCACTGTTGAAAGTGGGATATACTGAATTCTCCAATTATTATTTTTCTTGAGGTACTGGGTGCTGAATCCAGGACTGCTCTATCATTGAACTTTATCCCCAGCCCCCCCTTTTAATTATTTCATTTGAGACACTGCCTTGCTAAATTGCTCAGGTTGCCTCAGCCATCATGACAGGCCCATGCTATTATTTCTTATGATTATTTTTACTCTATTTTATAGACTACTTGAGTAAAGATTACTTAGCTAGGCTAATCAGTTAGTAACAGAAATGAATCAAAAGTTAAATTTGTTTTTCTTTACTTCAATTACAGTAGTCTCCCCTTATCTGGGGATACATTTCAAGACCTCCAGCATAGATAGTACTGAACCTTATATATATACTATGCTTTTCTTTTGTGGTACTGGGGATTGAACCCAGCGCCATTAGACCTCTGGGCTACATCCTCAGCCCTATTTTATTTTTTATTTTTCACACACAGAGTGTTGCTAAGTTACCACACTGGGCTGGAGTCTCAACCTCCCAACTACTGGGATTACAGTCATGATCCACCATGCCTGGCTTACTCTTTTTTTCTTTTCTTTTTTTTTTTTTTTTTTTGTGGTACTGGGGATGGAACTCAGGGGCATTCTACCTCCGAGCTAAACCCCCAGTCCTATTTTTTATTCTTTATTTTGAAACCGGGTCTCACTAAGTTGCAGAGTGCCTCACTAGGTAGCTGAGGCTGGTCGCGAACCCGGATCCTCCGGTCTCAGCCTCCCGAATGCTGGGATTACAAGCGTGCGCCACCACGCCCGGCTCTTTATTTTTTTCTATACATACATGCACAGGCCTATAATTCCAGTACTTGGGAGACTGAGACAGGAGGATCATAGATGAGGCCAGCACATGGTAACTTAGTGAGACCCTGTTTTAAAATAAAAATATAAAGTGCTGGGGATGTAGCTCAGTGGCATAATGCCCCTGGATTCAATCCTCAGTAGCCCCCCAAACAAAAACAAACCTAACAACAACAAACAATAGGAATACTAATTAATATTAAAACTGAACAATTATAACAATATACTGTAATAAAAGTTATATGAATGTGGTGTCTCAAAATATCTTTTGTGCTGTACTCTTATGATGATATAAGATGATACAACACTTATATGATGAGGTAAAATAAGGCGAATGACGTAGGCACGATGACATAGGTTGGGTTACTACCACAGGGTCACTGACCACAGGCACTGTGACCCGTCATCTGATAACTGAGGGCCAACAGGAGTAGTGAGTGTATGCAGCATCAACACTCTAGACAAAGGAATGATTCACATCTGCTGACAGTGCTGGATGGCGGAGGTCTTGTCATGTGACTCAGAACACCATGCAATTTTAAATTTATTTATTGCTTATTTCTGGTACTTTTCTGAACATGACATACTTTTGGACTGTAGTTAACCGCAGGCAACTGAAAATACAGAAAGCAAAACTGCATACGGGGATGGGAAGCTACTATACATGAGGAATGTATTTCTTATAGGCGAGATACTACTGTGACAATAATTAGCATATTAATCATCACTAGCAGTACCAGGAATGAAAAAACTAATTCTCAACAGGTGGTTGGAGAAGCCTCCACTTCTGCTGACAGTGTAGAAATGCTTAATTTACTATGACTGTGTTCTTAAGAATTTTTACATATTTCTAACTTTATAGGTTATTAACTTATTTGTTAGTTGGGTCTCTGCTTAGCTGCTTGGTACTTTTGTAAGCACTACATAGAGTTAGACAAAGTTGAGATAAATATAGAAAATGTTCAAATATATCCCAGCATTTGGGAGGCTGAGACCAGAGGATCCGGGTTCGCGGCCAGCCTCAGCTACTTAGTGAGGCCCTCCGCAACTTAGTGAGACCCTGTTTCAAAATAAAGAATAAAAAATAGGGCTGGGGGTGTAGCTCGGAGGTAGAATGCCCCTGGGTTCAATCCCCAGTACCGCAAAAAAAAAAAAAAAAAAAAGAAAATGTTCAAATATGATTAATAATTCTGAAATTTCTTACCATAATGAAGAGTTGTTTGGCCTTCATTGTCCTATAAAAGAAACAAATAATACATTTTAAAAGTCTAAATAATTGCAAATGTATGAAAGTATATAAATTGTAGCAAGTATAATGATATCTCAAAGTACCATAGGTTTACCAGACACAGGAAACAGTTGTCATTTCTAAGTTGCTGAGGCTGGCCGAGAACCTGTGGTCCTCCTATCTCAGCCTCCCAAGTACTGAGATTACAGGCGTGTGTCACTGTGCCCGGCTCTCAAGTAACTCTTGACTGAACTATCTAACTTGGAGAATGCTAGATTGGAAACTAGCATATGGTAGCAGCTACAGTGGAGCCAGAGGATAAACATCTGCCAAGTAACAAACCAAAGGGAATCCCTTAACATTTGGCAGTTCTGTTAAACTGTTAGTGGCAGAAAAACTGACACTATATCATTTATCTTGGGCAGTATTAGATGTTTATTTCCAAACGTGCCCCCAAATATAAAGAACATGTGCTTTGTAGGAAGTTAGTAGCTTTCTAATGTCTTTTCAAAGACTCACAAATTTCAGGCTAGTGATTGACATTAGGTTTCCTAACTAGATTCAGATATCATAAAGAAGTGTGATTTCTAAGCATGCAAAGTTCCAAAAGTTAAGAAGGCAACAGTTCTCATAGCTTTCCCAGGAGACATCATATTTCATTTTTTTTCTTTTAAAACCAAGACATTTTAATTATACAGCATAGGCGAGTACTTTTTAACTACCCTTTAAGCCAAGAGCTGCTGGTCTTATTACCTGAGCAACAAACCACCAGGTGAAGCCCAGGCTGTGGCAGCGCCTAATACCCACGGCCACTGTCACGCCCCTGGCAGTGAAGAAACAATGCTAAAGGACTTCGAGGAATAAATAAAGAGAGTGATTGGTCCACTGTCACACTTCCTGAAAGCTGAATGTGAGGGAGGGGGCTGGCTCCGGGACTTTTTGGTTAAAGGTTAAAGGACTCGTATTTTATCTCCCAGGAAGAAAAGCAAGAAGCTGCCACAAAGAACTTATTTTCTGGTTCAGACATGATCGTAAGACAAAAGTCAGCTGGGCATGGTGGTGCGCTTGTAATCCCAGCATTTGGGAGGCTGAGACCTGAGGATCCGGGTTCCCAGCCAGCCTCAGCTAATTTAGTGAGGCATTCTGCAACTTAGTGAGACCCTGTTTCAAAATAAAGAATACAAAAATAGGGCTGGGGGTATAGCTGGGAGGTAGAATGCCTGAGTTCGATCCCCTGCAAAAACAACAAACAAACAAACAAAAAAACCCCAAAAACAAAAAGAAAGAAGAGCAAGTCACTCCTCTAAGGGTTTAGCACCAGTGGGCGGGGCAAGGGGAGGAGCCTGAGGCGACCTGGCTTGTTTTCCTCAGGGAATGGGGATTCCCACTGGGTTTAGAGGGAAGGGGATAGATGTCATCTCGAGTGGGTGCACAGAGTACACTGGGCTGAGGTGCCGCAGCGGCTAAGTCTGGGTGTCCATCAAGCAGTATACGAATGAACTCCAAGAAGGTAAAGATGGAGAGCAGCACCAAAAAGCCAGGAAGCCTCAGACATCATTTTGGTCTCCTTTTTTCACCGCCCCCCCTACTGGGGATTGAACTCAGAGGTATTTTACTTCTGAGCTACACCCCTAGCCCTTTTTATTTTTTGTTTTAAAATAGGGTCTTATTAGGTTGCTGAGAGTTTCATTACTTTGCTGAGGTTGTCCTTGAACCTGTGATCCTCCTGTCTCAGCCTCCCAAGCACTGGAATTACAGGTCCCAGCTTCAGCCCAATTTCTAATTAATTAAAAATATCTGCTGAGCTCCTATTATGTCCCAGTTACTGTTCTAGTAGTAAGCGTAATCCAAGCATCGAAACTTATCTGAATGGACTACCAAATATCTGTGGTCAAATAAAAAATCTGGTATTTTCAGCTACACTTTACGCCATTACACCTTCAGTACAGAAAAGAAGTCTGTTGCCCATATAGACTACTGCAGTAAAAGATAACTTAAGTAGATGATATGCAAATTGATAAATAACCACTGTAAACAGGACAAGTAAATGACTACAAGGAAAACAATCAAAGGCAGATCTATTGATTTTTCATCCCTTTTAAGGCAACAGGGCAGATTCACATCTACACAAGTGTTTTCAAGAATAAGTCTGTTTTGGGAACTGTAACTAAAATGATCGCACTGACTTTAACATCATAGTAAAATTGCTGGAGACAGAGGCACTGGAATAAAGTGTGCACAGTATGAAGGAGCAGCTGAAACTACAGAATGGGTGGTACATGCTGTGTTCACAAGGAGGTTTTCTTAGGTTTGTCTAATCAGACTCACAGGAATACCAGAGCACACAGTTACTTAGGTATGAAGAGGAAATCCGTATCATTAGGTGTGGGGTCTCCTCAGTGTAGAAGCCATGTGGTCAAGGGCCCATCATATCTCATAATAATAGCATTTTAGATACACACGGGGTATGCAAGCTAGGAGAATCTCAAGACAGTCCAAAGGGCAGTGTCCTTACAAGGTATTTACCATTCCTTCCTAATTCCTCGCAGTCTGGATTAATTTACTCATCAGGGCTCATCTTTATTAGAGACAGGGCTACTCAGTAATATAACTGATATTCTTACCCTCAGCAGGTTACCAGGGAACTTAAGATACTTTTACATAAGATCAGATTTCATCCAGCAGAGGAAAGTGCAGTGAATTTCATCATATAGTATTAAACTTATATAGCCAGAATTTCCATCTAGAAGTTTAAATTTGAGATATTTAAGCGATATTTTGGACTCTGCCAACTCTTACTATCTGCCCCACTTTGATGCTACGAATTTCTGCCATGGCACACGTCTTTGTTCCTTTCTTTCCTTTTGTCTATGTATACCTAAGTGAATTGGGCTGCAATATTGTATTTTGCTACATCTGATTATTTGAATGGGGGGGCCTTTTAGAGTAATACTGAAACAACACTAAAAATGCTCAAGCATCTCTGGAAGAACAGATACAGGAGGGCACTTGAGAAACAGGGCCTCAGGCTTCTACTTCTGGGAAGTTACCCCCAAGAAAAGTGACCTATCCTCAGGTTGTAGGTTAGTAAAGGGCACGTCACCACGCTCTGCTATTTCCCCAGCTGCTAAAGACAGAAATGCTGAGTTTCATCCTTCAAGTCTCTTTTCCTCATCCTTTGCATCTAATTTAGAAGCAACTCCTATAGGTTTTCCCCAAATATGTCTAATTATCTATTTCTCTTTATCTTCATTGTATTACCTCTTTTGGGTTGAACTGTGTCCCCCCAACAGATATGTTGAGGTCCTAACTCCCAGTACCTCAGAAGGCGACTTCATTTAGAGCGAGGAATGCCAAGGAATGCCAAGAATTGTCAGCAAATACCAGAAGCTGGAAGGGGCAAGGAGGGACTCTCCCGTATAGGTCTCAGAATGGATCTGCCAACAATCAATTCCTGTTGTTTTAAGCCATTTAGTTTGGCATTCTGTCACAGCAGTCCTAGGAAACTAAGACCCACATTAGTGTAAGCCGTCATCATTTCTTACTTGGACTAGAGCAGTAACTACAATCTATTCTTCAGACAGCAGAGAGAGTGACCTTTTCAAAGGTTCAGTCAGACCACGTCACTATCCTGCTTTAAAACCCTTCACTGGGTTTTAAACCCACCCAAACTCTTGCCATGGCCTAGGACAATTGTTCTTAAATTTTTTGGTCTCAGGGCCCCTTTAAAGTAATTCTTTAAAATTACTGAGGACCTCAGAAAGCACAGTATCATGTAAATCTATCAATATTTGCTGTATTAGAAGTTTAACCTGAGAATTTAAAAATCACTACATGTTGTTGTAACTTTTTTAATAGGAAAAAAAAAAAAAAGAAACCTAGTGAGGAAGAATGGCATTGTTTTACACTTTTTTACAAATCACTTTCATGTCTGTCTGAATAGAAAATAGATATTTTTATTTATTTCTCCACTCATTCTGTTGTGATAACGTATGTGATGAGGCCTTTGGAAAATACCACTGTATACTCATGGGAGAATGAATGCAAAAAGGCAAATAATTTCTTAGAATTATTATGAAATAGTTCTCACCTTATAACCCCCCTGCACTCAAAAAAACTTTATCAGTCAACAAATAAATGAATCACAAATTTATACAAATATTTATCTGCAAGGGTTCGCTGCTTAAATTTATTCCTTCAACAAATATTTACCACGAGTATTTACTATGCAACAGGTATTAAAGTGCGATAAACAAAACAGACAAAAATCTCTGCCCTTATTAGAGGGATACAAAAAATAAACGAGTAAAATACATGATGAATTAAATGAAGATAAATGTTACAAAGGAAAATAAAGCAGAAAAGAGGGAAGGAGAACACCAGGAGCAGGACAGAATGGGCACGAATCTAAAGCAAGGCCGCCAGGCAGGCCTCGAGGAGATCACTGGGCTGAAGAGTCTGAAGGCGGCAGTGGACAGCTCTGACTACCTGGGGGGAGCGGTGCAGGGGGAGAGCTGAGCAGGTGCACAGGCCCTGAAATGGGCACGTGCCTGGCACGTCTGGGGAACTGGAAGGAGGCGAGAAAGTTAGGTCAGCAGGAAGCGGGGCAGTGAGTGGGGTAACGAGGGCCGGATGGCGCAGTGCCTCATGGGGACCAGGTGGCCAAGGCCTTTAAGCCACAGTAAGAACTTCGGCTTTTATTTTTAATTCAGTGGGAGGCCAGTGGAGGATTCTGAGCAGAGTGGCTTGACTTCACTTACATGTTAAGAGGATCATGCTGGATGCTGGGTTGAAAATAGACTGAAGGGTAGCAGGAAGACCACGAAGGAAGATATTTCAATGAGCCAGGTAAGAAGTGATGGCCAGAGAGCGAGTAGAGGGGAAGGTGAGAAGGGGTCAGATTCTGGACATACATACTGTGAAGGTAGAAGGAACATCATTTGCTGATCAATTGGATGTGAATATAAGAAAAAGAGCAAAGTGCTGGGTGTGGTGGCACACTCCTATAATACCAGTACTTGGGAGGCTGAGGCATAAGGATTGCAGGTTCAAGGCCAGCCTCAGCAATTTAGGGAACCCTGCTTCCACATAAAAAATAGGAAAAAAAAAAAAAAAAAGGGCAGAAGGTATAGACAGGAGGAGGGTAAGATGAGAAGCCTGGTTTTAAACATGTTAAGTTTGGAATATCTATCAGACATCCTTGGAGAGATGTCAGATAAGCAATTAGATAGGTCAATCTGAATTCAGAAGAGAGGTATGAGCTACAGATCTAATTAGAAATTTGTGAGCATGTATTTAAAGCCCAGATGCTGGCTAGGATTATCAAAGCCTTAGGCATAAATAAGAGATACAAGGATTGGGCTCTGGGGCATTCTGAGAAGTCAGCAAAAGGAATACATGAAAGAGCCTGAGAAAAAATGAAGAACCAATAAAAGGGACTGGGCAGTAGGTTATTAGGAGAACAGATGAGTGTAACATAACTCTTATGTCCTGGAACATAAGAGAACAAAGTGTTTGAAGAAGGAGTAATCAACTCTGCCAAATGCTGCCAGTAGGTCAGGTATGTAAACTAGCGGTCCTGGTCTTAGCAAAGTGAAGCTCTTTGGTTTTCTTGACAAGAACAGGAGAAACAGTGGAGGTAAAGCCCTGGCTCAAGAGGTTTCACGAGTGTTACGGTTTGGATGTGAAATGTCCCTGAAGGCCAGGTGTAGACAGCTTGGTCGTCAGCCTGTGGCACTCTTGAAGGTGGTGGGAACTAAAGTGAGCTCCCGGGGGTGTGCCCTTGAAGGGGACACTGGGCCCCAGGCTCCTCCCTCTCTCTTCCTGCTTCCTGGCAGCCTTTAGGTGAGCAGCTCTGCTCCACTGAGCATCCCCAGCCGCAATGCTCTGCCTTGCCACAGGCCCAAAACATGGCGACCGTGGACTAAAACCTCTGAAACTGTGAACCCACATACATTTTTCCTTTTAAGTCGATCATCTCAGGGATTTTGTCACAGCAGAAGAAAGCTATCACAAAGAGATAATGGGAAAGGAGGAACTAAGAGTATAAACCACTCTTTCATGGAATTTTATAAAGAAGCAAAGGGAAATGGGGCAGTAATTAGATGATTAAATGGGATAGAAAGATAGCTGGACTATGGAACTGATATAGAAGAGAGGGCAAACTGATAATGAAAGAAAAAAGAAAAAGACCATATATGGAGTGAGATCCTTGAGGAGGAAGGGATATGGTGCATAAACACGGGCTAGCTTAGTGAAGAGCAGAGATGGTTTATACGTGTTAACAGGAGAGAAGGTAACTATCAAAGCACAGGTGCAGACAGGTGGCTGGACACAGTAGTAAGAACTTGTGAAGGTTCTTTTCTTTCTTTCTTTCTTTTTTTTTTTTTTTTTGCAGTACTGGGGATTGAATCCAAGGGCATTCTACCTCTGAGCTATACCCCCAGCCCTATTTTTTATTCTTTATTTTGAAACAGGGTCTCACTAAGTTGTGGAGGGCCTCACTAAGTAGCTGAGGCTGGCTGAGAACCCAGATCCTCCGGTCTCAGCTTCCCAAGTACTGGGATTACAAGTGTGCTCCACCATGCCCGGCATGCAAGTTCTTTTCTAATGGCTCTAGTTTCTTCAGTTAAATTGGAAGGAAGGTCATCAGCAGATAATGAAGATGAAGAAGGAAGTGTTTGAATTTTGAGAAAAGAAAAAGTATGCAAAGAGTCATCTAATAAAGTGAGTTAATAGGGGAGGAAAACGTGGGACTGCTATGTGGGCCCACTGGAGACTGGCAGTCATAAACTTGAGGTGCCCATGACTGTGTACTTTTCTCCAGCCATGTTGGCTGTGTGGGTAGAAGTACGGAAGAGTGGGAGAATTCATTTAAATACCTACATTCCGAAAGCTCATTACATGCCAGGGACAGTGAAGACAAGCCAACTGCAGTCTTTGCTTCCATGAACTAATAATCTAGTTTATATGTTACAGAAATATCCTATATATCTTTTTTTTTTTTTTTTTTTTGCGGTACTAGGGATGGAACCCAGGGGCATTCTACCTCCGAGCTATACCCCCAGCCCTAGTTTTTATTCTTTATTTTGAAACAGGGTCTCATTAAGTTGCAGAGTGCCTCCCTAGGTAGCTGAGGCTGGCCGCAAACCCGGATCCTCTGGTCTCAGCCTCCCAAATGTTGGGATTACAAGCATGTGCCACCACGGCCGGCCTACCCTACATATCTTAGTGGTGGCATGACCACAGTATATTTGCATGAGGAAATACTGGGGAGCTACTAGAACCTATGTTAAAAAAGAGTATCTATGGATATAAGAAGATGATCATAAGTTAATGAAGTGAACAATACAACCATGTACAGCACGACCTCATTTGGGGATCAAAATGTGAATCTACCTATAGAAAAAAGATGAGGAAAGCACCAGAATGATAGGGGCTATCTCCAGGGTAAGATTAGGAGTGACAATTTTTTTTTTTTGAATTTGTAGAAATTGCTAACATGTTACTTTTGTGATAAAAAGTTACTATAAAATTCATCTGAGCCCAGTGTGGTGGTGCATGCTTGTAATTCCAGTACTTGGGAGGCTGAGACAGGAGGATCCAGGTTCGTGGCCAGCCTCAGCTACTTAGTGAGGCCCTCTGCAACTTAGTGAGTCCCTGATTCAAAATAAAGAATTAAAACAAAATAGGGCTGGGAATGTAGGTTGGAGGTAGAATGCCCCTGAGTTCAATCCCCAGTACTACACACACACAATTATTTGTACTCATTTATATGTGTGTGAAATTAGCGTTCAGTTATCACCTAGCTGTTTCCATTAAAAACTAACCAAACCAACTAAAATCATGGTTACTTATAAACGACTTCTTACAATCCTAGCACAATTGGCTTACCCACCACTTCCCCATCCATTTCCTCAGATCAATCACCATGCCTAATTTGAGGCTTTTGTGTTCAGATGCTGTGGGCTGAAGTGTTCTAGTGTTTAATGTGAAATATTGAGATTTTTTTTTTTATCTTTCAACTTAGGGCATGTCCACCTAGAAATCAATTAGAGGGAAGATATGAACATATAAGAACCATGACTCCAATCACAGAATTGATTGGCAAGTGGAGAACAGAAAGACAGGCGAGCCGGGCTGTCCTCTAATTCTGTTCTTTCTTCCAAGAGTACCAGAGAAAAGGAGCAGTCTTTTAAAAAGACATCAGGAATTTGTCAACTCGAAATTATTTTATGTCGAAATACCTTGATATGTCTAAGAACAGGTCCTAGATGAAACAAAGGAAAGATAATTATTTAAAATTATTCTTTAATCCAACTGTAGTCTTTAGGGACCCAAAATATAACTTTGATTTGTCTTTTCTATGTCTAGCAAGTAATAAGCACTCAAGGCATGTTCAATCAATAAACTAACTTATTTGGAATGACTATGACTCCCTAATATAAAACCTATTCAGTTTTTAATCATTATTTTAAATCAACTATTATATCAAGATACACTATTATGATGCTTTAATAAAATACACCATCTTGTATCTGTAAAATCCACCTCTGTTGTTCCTCTTTGTGTGTTAAAATGGAGTATGTATTAGAGCATGACTCTAAACATTTCTTTCTCAATAACCTCAGAATAGGATACAGAAACCTAAACCTTAGTCTTTGTAGACATTCTGTTTTAAAATATATTATAAAGAATAAATGGAATTGAATGTCAAGAATGAGTAAGTGAAAGCTTTTACTCATCTGGTTTACAACTTATATCAGCTAATTTTTCTAGATTTAAATTGATTAATTTTTTTTGGTTGTTTCATTTCAAATGACCACACCAGAAGAGGGTTGTTTGTCATGGTTATTTATGCTTTTCCTTTCAGTTTTAGCTTAAAGGAAATGTTCAAATTTAATAAATATGGAGTTATTATAAAGAGTAGCCAAATCTATTCCAATAAATTAGAATTGGTCCTATGTTTGAAATCTTTGTAAGGAATTATACATTAGGGGAAAATAAAAATACCCAGTTGAATTAAAAAACACAGTAATATAACAAAGTTAAAATGTAGAAAAATTTAGCAGTACTTAAAACCCAAACTACAAACGTATAAAAACATGCAGCCCCCAAACATATCCTCTGTTTCCAAATAAATAATAAAACCCCACAAAACCAGAAATGACCGACATGTTAATATGGGAAGCTTAAATACCAAGACTTTCAAGTGAGAAACGGAAAATGTGCCCCTGATGCTACCAAAGGATTCTTTAGCATCACCTTAAAATGGCAGAAAGTCACAGAGCGCCCCTTTCATCGGGCCTGCTCTCTGTTCTGATTCTTACAGGATTTTACACCACTACTCTGGGTTCAAAAATAGCCACTTTTAGCTTGGCATGGTGGCGCATGCCTGTAATCCCAGAACTAGGGTGGTTGAGACAGAAGGATCACAGTTCGAGGCTAGCTCATGGTAACTTTAGGGAGACCCTGTTTTAAAAACAATGAAAAACAAAATAAGGCTGGAGGTATAGTTCAGATGTAGAACACCCTTGGGTCTAATCCCCAGTATTACAACCAACTAACCAACCAACCCCCAAAACCTGGCCACTCTCCCTTGTAATTTAAAACAGGACCTTGAGCCTTCTCAATACTTCCCTAAAACTCTCTATCCCATCCCAACTTCATCTTTTACATGTATTATCTGTGAATATATTTACATGCTTCTGCTCCTTTGAAGGCAAAAACCAATAAATAAAAAAGGAAAATCAGTAACTCATATTCATATTCATAATTTAATTCTCAATAAATGAACTAGGTTGCAATTCTAGGGAAGGTATCTCTTTTATTTATAACCCCAGTATGTTTGAAGGGGTATGGAACAGGTTCTAAGGTTAGTGTTTTCACTTAGAACTTAAGTATATAATTTAAAAAATAATTCAGGCTCATTTTTCTGTGATTTTTATGTTTATTCTTTTCAGTTCATAGTTGTATCTTTTTTGTGTGTGTGTATGGTACTGGGGATTGAGATTTTTTTCTACCTCCAGGCTACACCCCTAGTCCTATTTTTTTAATTCTTTATTTTGAAACAGGGTCTCACTAAGTTGCAGAGGGGCTCACCAAGTAGCTGAGGCTGGCCACGAACCTGAGATCCTCCTGTCTCGGCCTCCCAAGTACTGGGATTACAAGTGTGTACCACCACGCCCGCCCGGATCATAGCTGTATCTTGATAGACAACTGTTAAAAAGACGTTCTGTAACTAATTTTCATTTCATATGTGAGTGCCTATTCCAAATGTACCTAATTAGAAAGCTTCCCTTAAAAATTTGTAGGAACAGTACCTGAAAAGAATACTTGATATCCATTGAGAAAAATAAATAAGTAACCATGTGATTTTGAAATGAATTTTGATATATGTAGTTAAAAAAGCATGGCATACAATCTCAATATCCTATATGGGGAAGGGAGAGCTCACCAACTGCTGTGTGCATGTATGCTACTATCGCCCTTTACTACATTACGTGAGACTACAGGACTACGATGTGTCACGGAAAGTATAATTAAAAAGTCAAAATGTAACTTTACAGTATCTAGCACAAAACAACAACAATAAAAAACTTTGCATGCATACAGTAAGCGCTAAATAAGAAAAAAAAATCTTCCTGTAGAACCAAATATAGTTTTCTGTTTTTCTGGCATTAAGTACCTGCGCCCAGGGTACAGGGGAAAAATGCTGATAAGGACTACATTAAACATGCTGCGACTAGTTGCGCACTTCATAGAATTCTTCTAGCGGGTTTGAGAAATCGGTGAAAGGCCAGTCAGTGCTGACAAAGCATGAGACACCTGGAAAATGAGATGTGGAGGGAAGAGCAGCCAGGGTAAGAGAGCCTGCGGTGCCTGAGGGCAATCAGAAGGCACGGGGCAGCAGGCACAGCAGCGGCAGAAACCGGAGCTATGAGAGAGGGGGCGAGCTGCAGACACTGGAGAGCACAGAGCAGTGCCGGCCAGAAAGAGGGCTGGGCGCACGCCAAGCAGCAGGACCCGAGAGAGAAGAAGCTTTAGCTTGGGCCCCACACCATCTACTGATACCCACAGCACAGTACAACAAGAAGGAAGCAACAAAGTATAGAACATATTTTAGAAAAAGAATGTTATAGAAAAATAGTTAAAAATAAAAGGCTGAATGTAACTGTTCAGCTGTTTGAAACCAACACAACTATAGAAGGTTTTACTTTCCAAAAGGTGCTAGATAATTGAGACTTTACTAGAGTAAGAAAAATAAACAAACTAACAACAACAACAAAAAAAACCCAACAACAAACAAACAACGGAACAAACACTGGTTGAATATCTATCAGGTGCTACAAGTTTTGCAAATATCGTTTCTTTTCATTTTTACAGCCCTGTTACATAAATACGAACATTTCCATTTTCAAGCTGAGTAAATGAGGTTCAGAGACACTCTACACCTGTGCACGGTGCCAGGCTCCTGTGGCGTTAAACCCCACGCTTTCCCAGCTGCATGGGTCATGCCGCTGAAAAGGAGCAAAGAGAGCCAACACAAATACAAACGGAGGAACGCGATTAACCTTTATTTTCATAGGTTAAAAACGGCAAGTCGCCTAGCTTATGTAGCCTCACAGACAGCATGCTTGTGTAATTCCTATTACTAATTAAACTGAGGTATCACAACTGGAGAGTGAGTAATTCTGCTCTTCAAGATTACAAGCTCTTTACTTCCACCTCAGGCAATTACTGCACTTTTCCAAGTAAATGTATTTTAAGAAGGTGGAGCTTAGATTTTCTATGTATTTTATTAATTTGCTAAGGTAATCTACTATTCAAAGTTATGTACAAGGCCAAATGTTGTCTCTTTTGAAAGGTACTTAAAGATACTGTTACCATAACACTATACAGTAAAAATTCAATGTATCATAGTTTCCTCTATTCTAAAGCATTTGTAGAGTGTATAAGCAGTATAGTGGAGAGACCCAGAGCTGAGTCTTTCCATCTACATTCTTATTTACTTTTCACTTTTACAATAAAAATTTTCATATCATAGTCTGGTAGGTACATGAAAAAT
This sequence comes from Graphiurus murinus, assembly GCA_004027655.1. Lineage (NCBI taxonomy): Eukaryota > Metazoa > Chordata > Mammalia > Rodentia > Gliridae > Graphiurus > Graphiurus murinus. The sequence goes on along the minus strand of PVLC010033052.1, from coordinate 684 downwards.
TAATTCCCCATTTACAGGAGATAATGCTATTAAATAAGGCACTTTCATTCATTGTTGGGGGAGTATAAATTAGTATAACTAATTTATGTTCATTTCCTTTGACTTAGTATTTCTAGGGATTTATTCTAAAAATACTTCAAATATTTTAAAAACTTTATGAAAAAAAGCGTATTCTAGAATTATCTAGAATAGCAAGAAATCAGAAACAATCTAAGTGTCCAATAATATGGCTGGGTAGATTATTATGCCATAATTTTAAATGATGGTAATAAAGTATAACTTAGAAAATCATGACAATATATTTACTGTAAAATGGAGAAATAAAAAGTTTTCTTACAGGAAGATCTCAACTATCTAAAACAAAGATAAAAAGCATATATTTTAAAATCACATTTTTTTTTTTTTTTTTTTTTTTTTTGCAGTACTGGGGATTGAACTCAGGGGCGTTCTACCTCCGAGCTATACCCCCAGCCCTATTTTTTATTCTTTATTTTGAAACCGGGTCTCACTAAGTTGCGGAGTGCCTCACTAGGTAGCTGAGGCTGGCCGCGAACCCGGATCCTCTGGTCTCAGCCTCCCGAATGTAAAATCACATTTTAAAAATGACTACAATAAGCCAGGCGTGGTGGTGCACGCTTGTAATCCCAGCATTTGGGAGGCTGAGACCGGAGGAACCGGGTTCGC
>PVLC010033051.1:0-17511 GCA_004027655.1 Graphiurus murinus | reverse complement strand
AGGAGGAGGAGGAGGAGGAGGAGGAGGAGGAGGAGGAGGAGGAGGAGGAGGAGGAGGAGAAGAGAGATGCAGTTGTGGAGGAAGTCGTGAAATCCTTAAAGGCAAAAATGTCATGAGGGAATCATAACGATGAGGACAGGGAAATTTAGCTCAAAAAAATAAAAGTGTGGATGGGGGGGGATATTGTTCTTTTCATTCACTAAATCTCATTTTCATGGACCCTTCTTATACTTGTGCATTTGATGATTTCCTCCCATGGTCATAGCTGACGATCTTGACAATTTCTCTTGTTAGGTTAACAAAGGAAGGGCGATTTCCTCTGCGGTGAGTGTGAGTGTTTCTGTGCGTGCGTATTTACCCTTTTCTTCATTTGCTGTGTAAGTGGCTCGCAACCGACTCTGGAGAAGGGGAAACAATGAGAAATGAGTCACGCTGTTAAAAATCAAACACTAGAAGTGAGAAGAGAGTATTTCCTGACATGATATTTAACAGACCTTGAACAATAGATTGATTGGAAAGAAAGGTCAGTGTTTTGGGCTTGTTAAGTTATAGCTTCTCATTTTTTCTTCTTTTTCTGCAAAGAAGTAAAGAAATAGATGGAGGGCTTAGATTTTCTCCCACAAATCCAGAGATCTTTCTGGATCATAGAGAAAGGCAGGAGATCAATTCCCTCTAGACCTCTGCCGTCACTTGGGGGCAGGAGCCAGGCAGACACTGAGGGAGACCCCAAGAGCCTCCTCCTGTCCACAGTAATTGAGGCTCTGAGAAGGTGTACCTTTGCATGACACTCCAGCGTCTTCTTTCAAACACCCGAGAGTTCTGTAGAAGACTGTTAGAAGTGGTGAGACTGTCTTTCAGCCAACCCCCCTCCCCCCAAGCCTCCTCCCTCCCTCACTCCTGAAAATGTTGTCTTTTGCCATCCATTTGGAGAGATTCTCCTGGAAGCCGGGCTCCTTTCCGAAGCAATGAGTGCAAAGCCACCAGTAGAAGAGGTGGCCTAATGCCTTTTCACAGGGAGGGGGAGTTCACCCAGAATGCGCCGTGCTTTGCTGCAGGATCCTGTGGCTATGGCCAAGAAGGATTTGCTCTGTGGTGAGGAATCCAAGCTATGCTGAATTTGTTGGTGCAGAAGGCCTGCCGAAGGTGAAGATGGAGAGACCCCAACCCCACCCCACTGCTCCGTGAATTAATTCACTGGCCTCAGCTGGCGCTCTCCTGACTGGGGCTTGGGTCATAATTTTGGTTCCTTATCAGTTGGAACTTTTCTAGCGTGTGTGTGTGTGTGTGTGTGTGTGTGTGTGAAATATGAATGTATACTATATATATGGTTCAAAAGTACTGTCCTTAGAGCCGGGCTTGGTGGCGCACACTTGTAATCTCAGTACTTAGGAGGCTAAGACAAGAAGATCCCAGGTTCAAGGTCAGTCTCTGCAATTTAGTAAGACCTTGTGTCAAGATAAAAGATAACATAGGGCTGGGGTGTAGCCCAGAGGTAGAATACACCTGGATTAAATCCCCAGCACCCCTCCCCCCCACAAAAGGTACTACCCTTATCAAAGCAACTGATGTTTTTTTCTAAATTTTAGGTTCTAGTTCTAATGGAGTCCCTGAATCACAGCATATCAAATGTGTTAAAATACACCCACATTCTGTGATAAGTGTATTTTTAAGCAATTACATATGAATGGCTGAGCAGCAGTTGATTGACTAGTTAGCATGATGTTACATTTTGACGATGTTTACTTAAATATTAGTTGCAACTTTTTGCAGTTTCCTTTTTGTGCTTTTCCTTTGGAATCAGCAGATTCTCTCTCCGGTTCTCAATCATCTTTAAGCCTTTGAAAAGCTCATGAATGCTGGGCACCCTTTTATAGTCCTGATGGGTCAGGCAGCTCTGGATTTTGAGTTCAAGGCTCATTCATTTAAACCTACTCCCCTGGAGTGTGGACCAAGAGTCCTCTGAAACACACCAAAGGAAAGTGACGCCATGCACAGATTCATTTCGGTGTGGGGCTGCTCCAGGAGCAAGTGTGTAGGGACGGCATCTAGAATCTTCAAGAAGAAAGCCTTTAAGTTATTGAATCTGGTATTTTCCAAATGCATTTGGTTCTGAAAGCCTTCCTTCCTTCCTTCCTCTCCTCCTCCTCCTCCTCTTCCTCCTCCTCCTCTTCTTTCTCCTCCTCCCTCTATCTATCTATCCATCTATCTATCTTTCATGTCCTGAAGAACTCTAGTATTCCTTGGAACTAACTTTGGAACTTGGAAATGCTGGTTTAAGGCCTAATTGCAGCTGGGCATGGTGCCCACACTTGTAATCCCAGGACTTGGGAGGCCGAGACAGGAGGATTGCAGGTTCCTGGCCAGCCTCAGCTACTTAGTGAGACCCTGTTTCAAAATAAAGAATAAAAATAGGGCTGGGGGTGTATAGCTCAGAGGTAGAATGCCCCTGGGTTGAATCCCCAGTACCATAAATAAATAAATAAATAAATGGGCTGGGGATATGTAGCTCAGAGGGAAAATGCCCCTGGGTTCAAGCCCCAGCTAACAAACAAACAAACAAACAAATAAACCAAAGGACCCAGTTTCATTTAGGCTGCAGCAATAATTTTAGTGACCTATTTGCACTGCATGGTGACCATTGTTAATAATAATAATAATCATGTATATTTTAAAAAATAAAGCCTAATCGCTCCCATTTAATTGCAGTGGATGTCCCGTGGTCCTGCTCTGCCAACTTTTATCCCTGCAGCCTCTAGCACTCTTCTTTCTAGTCATACTCCTGGCTAGACCTGCCTTCTCAGCTTCAGGGCTTGGAATGCTGGACACATCTCATCTAAGTGTCACTGTTGTCATTGTCATAGCAACAGTGTCACGCAGGTAGTGTTATGCGTGTTGTACCTACACAGGGTGTGAGGTTCAAGGAAGCCCAGTCAATAGGAAGTGTTTATTCAACATTGGGTCTTTCTGATTCCAGGGCCCAAGATTCTTTAATTATTAAAAATGCTTTTAATTGACATAATAATTATATTTCTTTATGGGTTATAGTATATGTTTCCATATCTGCATATAGTGTTTAAGGATCAAATTAGGGTAATGAGCATTTCTGTCATTCAAATACATATGCCTTTGTGTAAGAAACATGCTAAGTCCTCTCTTCTATTTATTTTGAAATATAAAATAAATCATTATTAATGACAGTCACCTGACTGTGCTCTAGAACACCAGAACCTACTCCTTCTATTGACCTCGACTTTGTTACCCACTATCCACCCTCTCTCTGCCCCCTCCCTGCTCTGTTATACTTTCTCCTTTTCTGAGATCAACCTTTTTCACTTCCATGTATGAGTGAGTACATGCAGTATTTGTCTTTCTGTGCCTGTTTTCTTTCATTTAACATAATGTCTTCCAGTTCCATCTGTGTTGCCACACATGACAGAATTTCATTCCTTTTATGGCTAAATAATACTCCACTGTATATATACACCACAATTTTCTCTACCCATTTATGCATTGATGGGCTTTGAGGTTGATTGCATAGCTTTGCTATTGTGAATAGTGCTGAAATAAACCTGGGAGTGCGGGTGTCTCTGTGATACAGCGAATTCCTTTCTTTGGGGTGTATTTCCCATTGTGGGATTGCTGAGTCATATGGAAGTTCTATTTTTTCTTTGAGGAAGCACCATACCATCATGATAGAACCCATGATTCTAACTCATGGCATTCTATAGAAGAAAATTAAAACACTGAATCTGGATTAAGCATATAGAGGAATCTAGGATGTGACACATATACCATATATATTTTCAATTACTCTAGGAAAAGTAATAGAGTATCTTTCTGTGTGTGTGTGTGTGTGTGTGTGTGTGTGTGTGTGTGTGTGTGTAACTGGGGATTGAACCCAGGGGCATTCTACCTCTGAGCTACACCCCCCAGCCCTATTTTATTTTTTGTTTTGAAACAGGGTCTCTCCAAGTTGCAGACAGCATTGCCAAATTGCTGAGGCTGGCCTCAAACCTGCTCTCCTCCTGTCTCAGCCTCCCAAGTACTGGGATTACAGGTGCCCACCACCATACCCAGCTTCTCTTTAGTCCTGGTAAATTTTACCTTCACCTGAACAAAACCCCTTTCAGACAGCTTATTGGGGGCAGCAGGAGGAGACGAGCATAGACATTCATGAACAGTATTTCTCCTCCAGCTTAGAAAGATCTTGCTGCTGTGGCCAGGACTGTGGGGTGGTCAGGCTGGCTGCCCCAGAGCCCCAGGAATGTGGCTTCCTGGGACATTCCTCCTCACTGACCGAGTGACCGATCGCTGCTGAGCCTGCTCCTGGCTACCCCCGATTCCGCAGCAAAATGGCATCCTCTGGGTGGCTCTTCTCTGTCCCCTTCACCGTCCCATTGAAATCGTACTTGCCCCTTGCTAGTGAACGGCCCGTCACTGGGGTTGTTTTCTTGGCTTGAGAAGGGGACAGGGGCGGCACAATGGCTCTTTTGATGGGTTTCTTGGCTTTTGCTCCACATAAAGAGGGGAACTGGAGAGCTACAGCTGTTATTGCTGCTCCACGGAGGGCCGCAAGTCCTCCCTCCTCAGAACTGCTGGGAAAATCCTGAGCCCAGGACTGTCCTCATTCACGTAGAGTGTAATGGAGGCACACTCGGAGAAGTCACAAAACCTAGTACTTTTAAGCATCCGTGTGCCACTCAAATAGTTGATTCTCCATTGGTAAGGTCCTTTGTCCTGTCTGTATGGCTTTGTGTGATTATAACCTTCTGTTATATATGTGTGTGTGTACTTTTCTGGGTTTTTTGTTTGTTTGTTTTTTTGTTTTTGTGGTACCGGGGATTGAACCCAGGGGCATTATACCTCTGAGCTACACCCCCAGCTCTATTTTTAAAAAATTTGAAACAAGGTTTCTGTAAATTGTAGAGGGCCTCACTAGCTGCTGAGGCTGACCTTGAACCTGTGATCCTAATCCTTCTGTCTCAGTCTCCCAAGTATTGGGATTATAGGCGTGTGCAGCCATGCCCGGGTGTATGTATACTTATATATGTATATGCATATATATAAAGTTCTTTTTCCTTAGATGATTAATTTTTAGTTATCTTTATTAATTTATTCTTTCTACTTTTAGCATTCTCATTTTGCTGTTAGTTTTTTAGTTTTTGTTAAACATTTTTATGAGACCAAATGTAAATATATATACACATATACGTGCACACTCTTACTTCGTTTCTCATTTTTGTCCCTTTGTATAGTTTCTATCCATCTCAACCTCCTAACGTGATCATTTGTTATAGTATGGCAAATATTCTGCTAGAGGCAATGTAGTAGACAGTGTTCTGTTTTAAAATTTAAATGGGGGACATATTGAACTATTGCTACGTAATTTGCTTTATTTCCCTTTCAAATACATATCTCACTAACTTTTATTTAAATAAACATGGATACAGTTTATTATTTTTAACTGTTTTATAGATGTAATGTTTAACTATATAGCTAGGCTTCCTGTATGGGACTTAGTGTGTTCCAGTATTTTAAACAAAACAAACTATTCTACATCATTGTAAATATCTTTGTGGGAATATGCAAATCTTTATGTAGAATAGGTTATTCAAGGTGAAATTCTGAGCCAAAGGGTAAGCATGTGAGCTTTTACATATGCTGAACAATTTTCTCCTTGAAGGCTACGCCACTTTGAACAGTAAGAAAAGGAGCATTTCATCCGTACACTCACCAATGCTGAAGACCAGCAACTAAAAAAATTTGGTGAAATCAAATCATCATTTTATTTCTCAGAATACTATTCTGTCTTCCAAAGTGAATGTTTTATTTATAGCTTATTTTAATTTTTTTCCTTTATTTGGATTTTTTATGCTTTTTATTCCATGTTGGTCTGTGTTTCCTAAAAAAGATCATTCATCTATATTTTTATTACATTAATACAAAATTGTCTATGGCATTCCTTTTGAATTTGCAAAATTTTATCTGTACCTGTGATTAAGAATGCTTGTGAGCCGGGCGTGGTGGCACATGCTTGTAATCCCAGCATTTGGGAGGCTGAGACCGGAGGATCCAGTTTCCCGGCCAGCCTCAGCTACCTAGTGATGCACTCCGAAACTTAGTGAGACCCTGTTTCAAAATAAAGAATAAAAAATAGGGCTGGGGTGTAGCTCAGAGGTAGAATGCCCCTGAGTTCAATCCCCAGTTTGTGGATTTTGATGTTAATTATCTGTATTTTCTCTCTTTTTTCCCGTTAATTAGAATTTAGACTTGTTCATTTTAATTTTGTTTTCAAGGTATTATTTTTTGTCTTATTAGGTGTTCTAGTTCTAAAATTCTTTGTTCTTAGGTTATTAATTTCTATTGTTAGTTTTATTAATTTGTTATTTCTACTTTTAGCATGCTTATATGGCTGTTAGTTTGATGGTTTTGGAGAATATTTAAGCATTTTTTATGTGATCAAATAGTCAACATTTTTTTGGTCAGCTGTATTGGTGTATAACTTATATAAAATAGAATTGATCCCATTCACCCACCTCCTACACTTTTTAGTATCTTTTTCTTATCTTTTACTTGCATATGTTGTAGACTCCACTTTCCAACATTATTATTTTTTATTTCGACAACCAGCTGTCCTTTAAATAAATTGATAAAGAAAAATATATTTTATATTTACTCATTTATTTGCCATTTCTGGCTTCTCCATTCCTTCTTGTGGATCTCAATTTCTATTCAGTATCATTCTCCTGCAGTGCTACTTTTAGCAAAGGTCTACTGACAGCAAATTCTCAGTTTCTGATTTTCTAAAATATCCTTATTTCACTCTAATATTTGAAGAATATTTTTGCTGGATCCAGAATTCTTTCAGTATTCTGAATATATCATTCCATTAAATGCTAGTCTCCATTGTTACTGGCAAGAAGTCAGTAGTCTTTCTTATCTATATTCTCTTGTATGTAACTAGTTTTTATTCCCCCTCTGGCTGATTTTACGACTTATTTTGGCAAGACTTTTATGATGATCATCCTAAAAGTGCTTTTCTTTATGTCTTTCTTGCATAGAACTAATTGAGTTTCTTAAATTCATAATTCAGAGTTTTGTTTTTAATCAAATGTTTGTCATTATTTATTCAAATACTTTTTTCTTTTTCAATCTTACTCCATTCACCTGAAGTTCCCATTACACATATGGTAGACCATTTGATATTTTCCTACAACTCCTTGAGAATGTATTCATTTTTCTTCAAGATTTCCCCCCTTTTCTGTCCTATAGCTTGAATAATTCCAATTACTTTGTTTTTAGACAGACTGGGCTAGACTTCCAGGAGGAACCATTCATATGAGTGGTAGTTGATACTGGTTGTCACCTGTAGCCAGCTCGGGTGGGGTTGTCCAATCAGTTGGGGTTGTCAGACACAGCACCTGCCTGTGGCTTTTCCATGTAACTTGAACTTTTACATCATGGCAGCTGAGTGAATTCCAAGAGACACAGTGGATGCTATAGGGCATCATATGGCCTTGCCTAAGATGTCCCATACTGTCTTTCCACTGTATTTCATCAGTCCTCTAAGATCACACTGTAGGGGTTTGGCACAGTCACTCTGAAAAAGTGATATTTGATATCACTTTTTCTCATAAGTGGAATGGGAGATATTATTGTAGTCATATTTAGAATACACAATGTTCCTTCAGAGTCTTTGTGTCCTAAATATATCATCAGGTTATCCTGGTTTTAGTTTCTATTGATCATTTTTTCCCCTTTACCATAGGTCATATTTCTTATTTCTTTGTGGTTTTTTATTAAATAATGTATATTTGGTATAATATACTATGGAGACTTTGAATTATGTTATCTTTCTTTGAAGATTATTGAAGCATATTTTAGCAGGCAGTGAATTTATTGATTGATCGTTTTGAACCTTTGTAGGCTTGACTTTATGCTTTTTTTGGGTGGATATACTTCCTAATCCCCTATTATGTCCCAGAAGTCCCCTATTTATTTATTTTGTTACTAGGGGTTGAACCCAGGGCCATTCTACCTCCAAGCTATACCCCTAGCCCTTTTTATTTTGAAACAGAGTCTTGCTAATTTGCTGAGGGTTTTGTTAAGTTGCCAAGGCTGACCTCGAACTTGTGATCCTTGTGTTTCAACCTCCCAAGAACTGGGAATATAGGCTTGTGCCACTGTGCTTGGCAATGCTTTATAACAAAAGAAATCTTAAGTTCCAAAGTCTTTCTTCCATAAATATCTTATTAGAGCACAGTTTTAGATACTGCTGATTTTAGGAAGATCTAGCATAAGTTTCACACTTAAGACATCATCCTTATTCTTGAGTCAAACTTTCTTGGGGAATGAATAAGGATTCTCCACCCTGGTGGGGCCAGAACTCCCTGGTACTGCTCTCACTTCAGTACAACCCAACCTTTAGAATATCTGTTCCCTTCTCAGCCCTGCTGCAATTTGCCCTGTGGTAAGCCATCAGTGGAGCTGTCTTGTGCAGGTGTAACCTAATCCTCATCATGGGTACCCAATGCAGATTGTCGGAGTTCCCAATTCTGTACATCTTTTTCTCTTAAGCTTTCCCTAGTAGAGTCAAGTCCTCTGAACTCTGATATCTACCTTCTAAGCTCAGCAGAAGAGCTCAGCTCAGCTCACTTCCTAAATTTTCCTACTCTCTGAAATTACAGTTTTACCCTGATTATTATCCAATGACTTCAAAGAGTTTCTCTGCATATTTTGTAGTTTTATAATTGTTTATGGTGAAGAGGCTAATGTAATACCAGTTATTCTATCATGGCCAGAGCACAAATCCTATCAGTCTTTTTATTTATGACTTCTCAGTTTTGTGTTATATTTAGAAAAACTGTCTCTGTTATGAGATTACAATAAAAAAATCACTCCATAAATTTTTTCTGGCACTATTTATGGTTTTAATTTTTAAAGAGTTTAATCTCTTATCTAGCTAAAAGTGATTTTGATGATGTATGCTATGAAATATAGAGTCAATTTCATTTTTCCCTCACAATGCTTATTCAGTAGTCCCCAAACCATTTATTTAAAAAATCTTTAACTTTTAACAACTTGTGTGAAATGCCTTATATAATTTACTGTATTTTAATTCTTACTTGACTCTATTTCTGGACTTCCTAGACTGTACATTGATCTTTCTGCTCTTGTTCTACTATATCATTGTTTATTTATAAATTTAAGATACATTTTAGTGTATTACAAAGCCATTTCCTTCTCATTAATCTTCTTTTTCACAATTATCATGACTCTTGCTTATTTATTGTTTGTATCAACTTTCAGCTTGTGTAGTTGAAAATTCCTATTTTTACCCATTCAGTTTATAAATTAATGTAGTATAAATTTTTATCTTTGTAAAGTCATTCTACTTAAGAACACATTTACATGTGTTATTTTTTATCTTTCAATGGCAAATTTTTAGTTAAATTTATATCTAGGTACATTTTTGTTGTGATATTTTAATGAGAGTCATTTTTCCAGTGTACCATCTGACTGGTAGTCATATGTATGGAAGCTTTTGGATAAAATATGAGTACTGATTGCTCATTCTCAAACAATTTTTAATAACTCCTTGTGATGTATAGATGTCCCCCTTCTTTCTTTCTTTCTTTCTTTCTTTCTTTCTTTCTTTCTTTCTTTCTTTCTTTCTTTCTTTCTTTTTTTTTTGCAGTACTGGGGATTGAACTCAGGGACATTCTACCTCTGAACTATACATCTAGCCCTATTTTTTATTCTTTATTTTGAAACAGGGTTTCACAATGTTGCGGAGTGCCTCACTAGGTAGCTGAGGCTGGCTGCGAACCCGGATCCTCTGTGCTCAGCCTCCCAAATGCTGGGATTACAAGCATGCGCCACCATGCCCGGCTTAGATATCCCCCTTCTAATCTAGCAATATCATATTTACAAAACCAGAAGGAAAAAATGTCACAAACAATAAGTATTGATCACAATTTCATCCCTCTACCTTGGAAACAAGGGTTAACAATGCAAATCCTCTTTAGCTGTTGAGGTTGTTGGAATGCATGGCTACTCTTGCTCTCTCCATTCTCTGTCTACAAGATTGCTGTTCCTTGGCCTATTCCTTTGAAAAAATCTCAGCTTTTCTTTCTGGGTAGTTTTCTCCCAATGGGACTCTGCAAAGATCCTGTATTTTAGAGCCCTCGAACCTGACTGGTCATGGAGCATCTCAGGATGGTGATCATGGCTGTCACCACCTAGGGCTGGGCCTCTGGAGCTTCCCAGACTTTGTCTTCACCCAGGGAAGGAAAGGCCTGACTACCAGCATTCTTGGAAATAGTGAAGAAAGAGGGCTGGAGTCTCAGTTGTAGGAAGTTTTTGCTTAGAGCTGTCTGTACTTACACAGAGTGTGGTGCAGACAGAAGGATATGATAGGTCTTTGTGTAAGCACCAAGGGTGCCCAGCTCTGGCTAGATCAGGGGGCAAGTTGTTTTCCTTGATGCTAGTGATAAGACTGACTATCTTCTTGATCTCCTACTGTTCCTACTGTCGCCCTCTTATGGTCTGGAATAACTCGAGTCCCCGCATGGATGAGGTCGTCCTGAAGTAGCTCTGTAACTGATACTTTCCTCTAGGTGCCTATGGGCCTCACGTCCCACTGGTGTCATGGCCGGGCAGCCTGCCCTGTACCATGACCTTCTACCACTCGGCCTGGACAGCCCACTCTCTTTCTCCTGTGCTGTCAAAATGGCTTGTGTGATATTAGCGTCTGGGAAATGGTAGAGTAGCAGATTGTCTTTGCCAATATGTTAATCATTGGTAGGATCAAAGGCTAATGTAATTTCTTCCAATGCTCACTGATAAATCTATAAATTGTATCTGATGAGATAGTTTTCTTCATCATAGTATACTAATGGAACGTAACATTAGACCATTTTAAATTTTTTATTTTTAAGTACTAGAGATTGAACCCAGGGACATTCTATTTCTGAGATTCACCTCCATCCCTTTAAAAAAAATTGAAACAAACTGGGCATGGTGGTGCACACTTGTAATCCCAGTACTTGGGAGGCTGACAGGAGGATTTCAGGTTCAAGGCCATCCTCAGAAACTTAGCAAGGCTCAGCAAACTAGTGTGACCCTGTTTTTAAATAAAAAAAAAATAAAATTGGGCTGGGGGATATCTTGATAGAATGCATCTGGGTTCAATCCCCAGTACAAAAAAAAAAAAAAAAAAAATGAAACAGGATCTTGCTCAGTTACTGAGGCTGACCTTGAACCTGTGATCCTACTGTCTCAAATGTCGCAAGTACTAGAATTACAGGTATGTATTCCCATGTGCCCAGCTGACCATTTTAATTTTAATGAAATAAGAAGCTCAGATTTATTTAGCATTGACTAATTCTAAGCACAAAGTGCCCAAGAAGAAAGGTCAATGAATAAAGGAAGGAAGGCTGAGAATGGTCTTTCCTTACTGTACATCTTTGCCTTTGTGTTGCTGTACTGTGACAAAGATTTAATGAACATAAGATCTTACCATGAATCCTGAGAAGCCCGTGGTGGCGAGGGCAGCTGTGATTCCCTCATATCTGCCCCCTTCCCCTCTGGTCCTTCAGTGGGCAGAGCGAGCCTTGGTTTCCCTCTCTTTTCTCCTCTTTGCAGTATGGTCTGTGTTGGGAACACTGAACTGGTTCAATCCTGTCATTTTCTACTTGAGGACACCCAGTCCTGCTTATCTTGAAGGGACTTTCCCAAGATCTCTTATCTCATAGCATAGAACAGTCACAGGCTCCCGTAAGAACTCTAAGCTGGCAGCTTCCAGGCGGTGATTCTCCTGCTGAGACCAGGCTCAGGGGACCTACGCACAGCTTCGCCCAAGCTGCACATGTGCTTCTTAGACACTGAAGACAGTCACGATACCAGAGACAGCTTTTGACAGTGGCAACTTTGGATTTCAGAGGACTGGGAAGAAGTAGAGAATTATGATGGAAAAGGTAAACTGGTAGACTCCGGAGATAGGCTCAGGGGATGGAGATGTGCTCCTTTCTCTAAGAAGGATGGGAAGATGGTGCAGTACGAAAGTAAGAAAGCAGATCTCTGCAGAGCTCACTGCCTCTAATCCTAGTACTTGGAAGGCTGAGACAAGAGAATCACAGGTTCGTGGCCAGCCTCAGCTACTTAGTGAGGCCCTCCACTACTTAGTGAGACCTTGTTTCAAAAATAAAGAATAAAAAATAAGGCCAGGGGTGTAGCTCAGAGGTAGAATGCCCCTGAGTTAAATTCCCAGTACACACACACACACAAAGAAAGAAACAAATTGAAGTCATGACTTATTTCCTCATGGCTATTTCCCTGTTGATCACCAACAGGTGGTTGTGTGTCAGATTCATTCATATTCTCTCTCTCTCTCTCTCTCTCTTTCTCTTTCTCTCTCTCTCTCTCTTAAATACATCATATTTTGCTGGATCTGGTGGTGCATGCTTGTAATCCCAGTACTTGGGAGGCTAAGAAAGGAGGATCTCAGGTTCCAGGCAGATATCCGAGACTTAGCAAGGTCCTATTTCAAAATAAAATATGAAAGCCAGGTATGGTGGTACACATTTGTAATCCCAGTACTTGGGAGGCTGAGACAGGAGGATTGCAGGTTCGTGTCCAGCCTCAGCAACTTAGTGAGGTCCTCTGCAACTTAGTGAGACCCTGTTTCAAAATAAAGAATAAAAAATAGGACTGGGGGTGTAGCTCACAGGTAGAATGCCCCTGGGTTCAATCCTCAGTACCAAAAAAATACTTTTCAACAAATTTACCTATTTGTTTACTTATCTATTTACCAGTATATCGTCAAGTATTATGTTTTGGGTTGTGTGACATTTTTAATGGGTTTATTTATTCTTTATATTATGCTGCAATTATCTGGTTATATGTATTTTATTTGTTTCAGAGGCCAGGCTGAATTCCTGAAGGAGAGGGTCCATGTCTTCTCTGAATTCTGTATGTCTTGGGAAGAGCAGAAAGAGCTTTAGGATGAATTAATGAGGAAAACTTGATTTGTTAAAAAAGTATTTTTCTCCTACTTGGTGGATTCATTGGTCATTACCCCATTTCAGGTTTTTGCTTTTGTATTGTGTCCATGAGATTGCATTGTGGTTGTGCTTTTGAATGCACTTTGTTAGATTTCTGAGACGATCAGTATAACTTGGTGAAATGGATCACCAGCCAACTCTCCATTGGTTTCTATGGCCTGGTACATTAGAAATCGTCTTTCTCTGACACTTTGAAGCCTTGTTATCTGGTAAGAAAAGCATCTTACGGCATTGGCTGTCTTCTGAGAACAACAGACCCAGGTTTTAGTATTACTATGAAGTGCTTTTAGTTTTTAAGTTATGTTTTACCCCATGAGTTAAAATGGTTGCTATCATTTTCTTTCATTTTTAGAAACCATATTATGTTGATATGAAGCTCAGGAATAGGTAAACTTCTGTGAAGGGCCAGATAGAATGACTCTGTAGGCGTGTAATATTCAACACTGCCAGTGTAGCTGGGGAGTGGTCAGAGACCGTGTATAAACACACTGGCTATGCTGTGAATGGTTATATTCCAATTAAACTTTATTTGCAAAGGCAGATGCTGAGCTGAATTTTGTCTATGGATAATAGTTTACTGACCTCCTAGTCTAGACTACTTTTGATTTTCAAAATTCAATGACTTTTTAAAAACTTCAATGTATGACTAACTTTTATAACTAGTCCCTGATCACTGTGAAAGAAAATATGTTCTGTACATGTATGGTACAATTTTGATCTCTTAAATCTTATTACATATAATTTAGCCAAATTATTATTATTATTATTGGTCAAGCTGCTTAGTTGTTAACAAATCAGGTAATTTCTAACAATTTTGCTTGGCTGGCACACATATAAAAGTTTTGCCAGCTATCCTCTAAAAAAAAAAAAATCCAGGAGGAAAGTGCCAAAAATTCTTTTTATAAAAGATTGTGATGATTTGTAGCTCATCCTTTGTGTAGCTTATTTTCCTTAGCCTTTATAGTATTTTTTTGTTTTTCATTTTTGCTTGAATCAGTTACCAACATTTAGCTACTTGGCGATCTTACCTCCTATATTCCATAAAATCTAAGTCTATGATTGATTTTAAGATACAACATTTTCTTACGTACCTCTAAGGAAGAAAAAAAAATGCTTCCAATTATAATCAGAAGACACCACTGATTGTAAGATGTATCCTGTTTAAAACTTGTAAAAATGTGAAAATAATGTGCATCTTAGAGTCAAAGAGTGATGGTAAAACATCTGGATTTTTGTCTTCGTTTATACCCAACATGGTCTAACACTATTGGGACCACAGAGTCATGTCGCAGTAATGAGGCTGCTCCTTTGATGGCTCAGAGCGTTACATTTCCCACAATTCCCACCTGGCCCGCTGACTTACATGAGTTACCTGCAGGTGTGACTCCCGTTTCTATGGCAACAGGTCCCATCCAGCGGCATGTTCTCCCTTTCTCCATGGAAATAGAGTGGTGCCTCACGGTACAGAAGAGAATTTCTGGCTTCTCATTCTGCAGCATTTGGATTGCAATGACTTTACAGACATCTGAAGTTTCCATGGTGTGAGAAGAGGTGCGTCACTAAAGGACACCTGCATGGTGAAAGGGATGCGTCCTGAGGGGCTTCCCGGCAAAGCATATTCTGACTGTCTTGAAACAGTCATTCTGTCTCTATTTCCTATTACCAAGTGATGGGAAACATTGAGATCCTTTCTCAGCGTACCCCGGCACCTAGCCTGGGATGTATTTCAGAGTGATGGAATACATTGGCATTTTTCTGACTACTTGACTCCATTTTAACATAAAGACAAGACACTAAAATGTTTTATACTTCAACTTATTACTAAACACCTAGCAACACAAATTAAATATTCATTGTGAATACTTAAATATTCACAATATTCAAATCCTCTTTAGCACCACAACCTAACCCTCTTTGGAATGTTTACCTTGGGCTACGAAATCTAATTTGCTTGTCATAAATACAGCTATACCTACTTCAGAGATTGCCACTTACCCGGCATAGCGTTCTTTTGTTCTAGAACTTCCTGGGTAACTTTGTTTTAGGTTTGCACCCAGGCTGATGGAAGGTGGGAAACACTGCTATTTTTTTTTTTCCTTTCCCCAGGAAGGAACTTTATGCTCTTCTGGAAGGCAGTGGGCCACTGCCTTCCTTCCTTTGGCCCACTTACTTCTGTAAGATATCTTTTCCTATTGGTTTCAAAGAGTGAAGCCTGGTCTTGCCATGTGGAAGAAGTCTGATTTATTTCCCAGTCTAGCTCTCCTTAGTAGAACTTGCTAATAGAGTCTGATGCTACGTTGTCCCTAAGACTTAGTTTTTGGTGCCGTAGTTCTCATCTATACCCTTAGTGATGGTTTAGTGGTAATTCGGTAGACATGGGTGCCATTTTAACCAGGAAGTTCTCAGGGTTGTTTTTAGTTAGTGATTCTGCCCCATCTAGAAAGGGAGTTATTTGCTATGGGTTACTGTTTCTAACTTCAGTCATTTTTTTCCCCCGTTCAGCATGAATAATTTAGGGAAAAACAATTTTTTTCCCCTTTGGCTTAGCAATTTCCTTTCAAGAAACATCAATACATTATGACCATTACTTAGGAACAATGCACAGTTTATTTGGGTTTTGTGTGTTTGGTATGTGTGTGTTTTTCTGAAGCAGATGTTGAATGCAATCTTCAGAAGGTCACGTGTGAGGCAGAATACTTAAAAGAATGCTTCAAGAGCTCAGCTGACTTTAAACAACTTGCTAAATCCATCGTTTGTTAACGTGAAACAATAGAAAAGAGGAAGTGGTGGGAAGTTGCTTGGTTAATATTAAATGAAAGTCATCCCTCTCTCCCACATGAGGTATGCCAAGCCAGAGTGAATTATAAGCTACATGAAGGGCTGAGAGCGGGTTCAGAAATCTTTGAATCAAACTGAAAGCAAACACAGCCCTAATTGCCTGAGTTTGATGTGAGACGTCTTGCCAGGTCGTTTCCTATGAACCAGGAGTGACTCTGCAAGAGGAAGGTTCAGGGGCTACGTGGAGACAACCCGACCAGATGGGAGAAGAGGCATAGCTGGTGTCACCTGGAGACAGGTAGACTTAGGAAGACAATGGGGGGTTTCTGGTGGAAGCAGACATCGGGTCCCCCTTTGTGTTGACTGAGTTTTGTTGTTTAATGTTGCTTCCAGTAAGATCAAAACACCCCCTTCACACACACACACACACACACACGCTGAGCACTCCCCAGGAAACCAAGCCACCAGGCTGAGGAGGCGGGGTTGGAAAAGATTCCTATTTTCCTTGTTGTGACAGTAAATGTTATGTATCAATTTTGGAAGAGCCCAGTACCCAGATATTTGGTCGAACACCAGTGTAAATGTCATTGTGAAGGTGTTTTCTAGAAGTGATTAACAGGTGTAGGTGAACTTTGCTTAAAGCAGATTATCCTCAACCCTTTGGGCAGCCTTCACTTATCAGTTGAAGTCCCTAAAAGACGAAAGATTGAAATCCTCTGAGGAAGAGGAACATCTGCCTCTGGACTGTCTGAAGACTCAAACTGCAATATTAACTTTTTTTTCCCCTCTTTTTGGTACTGGGGATTGAACCCAGGGGCATTCTGTTTCTGAGCTACATCCTCAGCTCTTCTCTTTCCTTCCTTCCTTCCTTTCTCCCTTCCTCCCTCCCTCCCTCCCTCTCTCCCTTCCTTCCTTCCCTGTTTTGCAATAGTCTCATTCATTTGCTGAGAGTCTTGTTGAAGTTGATCTCAAACCTGCGATCCTCCTGTCTCATCTTCCCAAGTACTAGTATCACAGTATACCACCCTGCCCAGCTCTGCAATATTAACTCTTTCATGAACCTCCAGCCTGCTGGACTGCCCTGCAAATAGGAGACTTGCCCACCTCACAACTGAGTGAGCCAGTTTTTTAAAAACCCCTTTGTGTGTGTGTGTGTGTGTGTGTGTGTGTGTGTACTTTTCCATTGGATCTATTTCCCTGGCGAACCCTGACTAGTCCCCTTACCAAAGTAGAAGGAAGGTGTATTACTTGACAGGCCATGTCGGCAAGTTCCGGGTCATTCTTCTTCTTTCCACAGTAATAATTCAGCCTCCCTCCAGCCAGTTCACACCTCAATCTGAATAGCATTACCGAGGCGGCTTCCCTTTGCCCCAAAGGTCAAGTCCAGAGTCTTCTAACAGGCTCAGGCTCCTCCCCACCCGGCCTCACAATGCTTTCCTCCCTCTTGGCTCCAACACCAAGCCCCTGTTCTGGGTCAGTGGCTTATTCTTGCTCTACCTGCATTTGTTGGAAGAATTTCCTCCTCTGCACCTTGGCGTAACCTGCCTCTCAGGCAGAAAATGCCCTTCTGTCCTTTCTCTTTCAGTTCCCTCAAAGCACAGCTCAAGTTTCACTTCTTCCATGCAATATTTTTTGGACTTTTCCAATCTCAATTCTTTTTTTTTTTTTT
>PVLC010033050.1:0-17779 GCA_004027655.1 Graphiurus murinus | reverse complement strand
AAAAAAAAAAAAAAAAAAAAAAAAAAAAAAAAAAAAAAAGAACACTTATTAGAGAAAGGAAAGTATCTTCAATAAATGATGCTGTGAAAAAGCTGGGCGTGGTGGCACACGCTTGTAATCCCAGCATTCGGGAGGCTGAGACCGGAGGATCCGGGTTTGTGGCCAGCCTCAGCTACCTAGTGAGGCACTCTGCAACTTAGTGAGACTCGGTTTCAAAATAAAGAATAAAAAATAGGGCTGGGGTATAGCTCGGAGGTAGAATGCCCCTGAGTTCAATCCCTGGTACCGCAAAAAAAAAAAAAAAAAAAAAAAAAAAGATGCTGTGGAAAATGAAGATCTATATGCAGAAGAATGAAACTAGACCCTACTTTTGGTAACAGTTTTGTCAATTTTCCATTGCTGTGACAAAATACCTGAGATAAACAACTTAGAAAAAGTAGGCATTTATTTGTCTCAAGGTTTCAGAGGCTTCTGTTCATGGTCAATTGGCCCTTGACTTGAGGCCTGTGCTGAAGCCGGACTTCATGCTGGGAGCATGTGGTGGAGGGGCTACTCAACCTCCTGGTGGTTAGGAAGCAAAGAGGGAGGGAGGAAGGGATAGAAAGAGAGAGAAAGTGTGTGTGTGTGTGTGTGTGTGTGTGTGTGTGTGTGTGTGTGAAAGAGAGAGAGAGAATCTGTGCCAATACTCCCTTTCAGGGCATGGCTCAATAACATACTTTGACCTTGCCATGAAACTTTCACCTTGGCCAAGGGTCTCGGTCCCTCATCACCACCACGGGAAGAAAGGAACCTGAACCTCTGTTGGTGTTCAGAAGTCACCTGCTAGTATTTGGGTACTTGTTTTCCATGACACGGGGAGCCAGTGGCGACCTGGGTGGGGTTGCTGGCTGGGGTGCACAGCTGCTTCTTGGGCTGGATTCCCATGGGCAGTGTGGGGCAGGGTAGTGAGAGTGAAGTTGGACTTCTGCGGGGGGTCTAACTAAACCTCTGAGGTCTCTCTATGCACCTAGAGTGCTGCACAAAGTGCACTAAAGGGCTTTACATCTTTTCTTCTTCTGAAGTTCAACATCTCGCTGCACCACGGGGTATTTATCAGCAACTGTGATCTGCTTAGTGCTACTCAGCATGCAGAGGCCCCTGTCTCTCTCATACCATTGATGGGGGACTCCATGCAGTGGCTAAGGAGTGGCTTCCCTAGTTGTTACTGAACCACTATGTTAGATCTCTAATCAGATTCACCAGGCAACCGGCTGGAGAGTCAGGTATTAACAAAAGACATGAATGGACTCCCTCAGAAAGGAAATGCCGATAAGAATAATCCTCCGGCATCCTGCAAAAATGCCCCCGCATTCTATAAGTGCTTCCCAGAAGCCACTGGCAGGACTATGAGGTGCCCCACAGGCTCTGGTTGCATTTCTCAAGACTTATTTGGGAAATGCTCCTGGGACCTTCAGAATATTACAAATAACTTACTACCACCTACTCTAGGATAACAAAAGACTTTACTACCCACCCACCCACCCCCCACCCCCACCCCCTGCCACAAAGGTGCCCTATTGGATCTTCAGGATTTTGCACCTCCAAGCATTATTCAACTACCCTGTTCACTGCGGTTTTTCAGAAACATAGCTGAGTTGGAGAGAGTATACAAAGCTGCCAGGTAATTAACACGACTAGCAAAAATGGAAGTAGCAGACAGGCCTTCAGCCATTTATCTCAGTAGCATAAGTGAAAGGTTAAAATAGAAGATGTGTACCAGAGGGGATCCAAGAAGGTAAAGCTAGGTGATCTTGAAGATTCTGCTTCCCTAAGAGGATTTGTTTAATGGTTAGAATCCAAGTTTTGTTTATATGGCCTCCTGGGGCAGGAAGATCGAAACAATGGCCACCATTCCTCTAAATTGCAGAGTCTACAAGTAGAAACTGTCTTGTACATAAAGTTTTATATTATCAGCCCAAGCATGGAAAGAAAGAAACACACCATCACCTCTGCATCATGAAAACTTTCCACAGGGTTGTCTTGTAGCTCAGCAAAGCAGAGAGGGATTTCTTCAGAACATGCAGCCGCAGGTAGAGACACACATTGGCCGTTCAAGGTCATATGCTATGGGAGATTAGAACAGAAAAAGCAGGCTAAACACTTGAAGTGTCACTAAAACTACTAGCACATCCAGGCCATTGACAGAGGTAAATAAAACCCTTTCAAGGAAAGAAAACTTAAGAAATAAACACATGTACATCAAGAGAAAATGAAAACAGACAAAGACATTCCTCAGCTACTTTAGTTATCCATACATTATAGAATGATTATGCTTACTAGTTCTAAAAAGCAAGACTTGCCCTTTGAGAAAAAATATTGAAACTATTGGTAAACAATATATATGTTTGGATACACTCTCTACCAATAGAATTTTCTCTACCAAAGAAATATATATATATTCCCTGAGATAAAACATCAACTAAACATGTATTTTTAAAAGAAATAATATATAATTGAAATATTCTATCTAACCTCAATTAGAATGGGAGTTAGAAGTAGGAAGCCAAACAACAATAAATGCTGGCGAAAATATGGGGAAATAGGAACTCTTCTACACTGTTGGTGAGATCGCAAATTAGTGCAGCTGCTATGGAGATCAGTGTGGAGATGTCTCAGAAAGCTGGAAATGGGTCCACCATATGATCCAGCTATAGGACTCCCAAGTATCTTTCCAAAAGACTGAAATCAGAATATTATAGTGATATATGTGTATCCATGTTTATAACAGAACAATTCATAATAGCTAAATTATGGGAACAACCTAGGTTCTCATCAATAGATGAATGAATTACAAAATTGTGGGATATGCACACAATGGAATTCTATTCCGCAATAAGAAAGAATAAAGTTGCATAATTTGCAGGAAAATGGATGGACCTGGAGAACAATATATATATATATATATATATATATTTTTTTTTTTTTTTTTTTTTGGTGTGTGGTACTGGGGATTGAACTCAAGGGCATTCTTCCTCTGAGCTATACCCCCAGCCCTATTTTTTTTCTTTATTTTGAAACAGGGTCTCACTAAGTTGCAGAGTGCCTCACTAGGTAGCTGAGGCTGGCCGCGAACCCGGATCCTCCAATCTCAGCCTCCCAACTAGAGAACAATATGATAAGTGATGTTAGCCAGCTTTCTCTCATATATAGAAGTTAGGGAGTACTCCAGATACCAGAGGGACGTCAGATAATGGAGGAGAAACTCCAGTGGAGCCAGGAAGGTGGTCTAGAGGAAGGTAGGGCAGAGAAGGAGGGAGAAGCAGTGAAGGAATCACTTCCATTGACATCATGTACATATGTGGGAATACCAGTGCCAATCTCCATATCCTGTATGGGAAGGGGGGATGCGGGAGCAAGGGAAAAGCCCACCAA
The DNA here is from genome assembly GCA_004027655.1 of Graphiurus murinus. Taxonomy (NCBI): domain Eukaryota; kingdom Metazoa; phylum Chordata; class Mammalia; order Rodentia; family Gliridae; genus Graphiurus; species Graphiurus murinus. Next base: position 14,368 of record PVLC010033050.1, on the reverse strand, counting down.
GTGCTATGTGAACTACATTATGATGTGAGACTATAATGCACCGATAAAAGTAAAAATAAATAAATAAATAATAAATATTTGCTCATTGTCTACCTCCCCTGGCTCCCCCCCCCAAAAAAAAGTACTGTTGAATAAAGTAAGAAATTAAAACTTTCTAAATGTTATGGATTGTCTAGGGTGAGTGTGAAGGTATTAATTTTAGAATATGAAACATTATATATTTGAAGTGCCACCAATACTCACTAGAGAAAGTTTTATATATAAATGAGACTCATATATATATGATGTGTCATGTTGAGTTTATATTTATACCATGTGACTGGGAAAGTGTCATACAGTAGAAAAAATCAGCTGAATTATAATTTATCGAACTCAATTATGCAGAAAAATGATGTTTGGATACACTTAACTATTCACAATAAAAATGTTTTTTTAAAAAAAATTAGTATAAAACCAGGTGTGATGGCACATGCCTGTAATCCTAGTACTTGGGCGACTGAGACAAGAGGATTTCAGGCTCAAGGACAGCCTCAGCAACTTAGTGAGACCCTATTTCAAAATAAAAATATTAAGAGCTGAGAGTGTAGCTCAGAGGTGAAATGTCCTTGGGTTCAATTCCCAATACCAAAACAAACAAACAAACAAACAAACAAACAAAGGTAGAGACATGAACTATTTAAGCTAGTACAGCATATATATTAGAAACTGAAGCAAATGCAATAAGAAGAAATTTTTTTTCTTTATAATTGAGAACAATATGATACCCAGTGCAATAACACAAGAAAAATGAATATACTGAAAGGATTTAAATGGATGAGTCCCAGCTCCTCAGGAAACTGAGGCAGAAGAATGTCTTGAACCTAGGAGTTCCAGGCCAGTATGAGAAAGCAGAGAATAGCATACAGAAGGAGAAGAAACCAAGCAAGAGAGTAAGCTGGAAGTTCTGCATAGGGACGGAGTCCTAAATAATGTATTTTACATCAGATTGCTTCTGAGTTTTTGTTACTTGCTTCTTTTTTCTCAAAACTATGTTGTAAGAATCAACAATGTGTGTGTGTTTCTGTGCATGTGTGTAAATTTGGCTTATTAATTGTATTAATTGTATGAATGTCCATTGTATCATGCTAGGGTTATGCTTATGCATATATTCTGGAGAATATTTGTCCAAATATGTCTCTACTTAGTGTATATACTTAAGTGTAGAATTGCTGATTAAACTGTTTGTGCATCTTTCCTTCTGTGATTACAAAAATTTATACATCCCCTATGAGTATATGAAAGTTATCATAGCTCCTTATCTTCACCAACATTAGATAAAGGCTTTTTCTTTATTTTATTTTCTTTCTGTTCTGGTGTGTGAGGATTGTAATTGTGCTTTAAAAAATACTTTTCAATTAGTATTAGGGAATTCGACCATCATTCAGGCAAAGAATACAGGGAATTACAAATATGCGTTACATGCCCTGTATCTTGCTTTATGAACACATATATTTTATTGATCATACTATATATGTGTGTGTGTGTGTGTGTGTGTGTGTGTGTGTGTGTGTGTGTAGTCTTTAGTATGTTCTTGTTCTCCTAATCTATAAGATAAAGTATATACTCTTAGGACCAGCAGATGAGAGCTTTCACAATCTGACTTTAGGTCCCCTATCTTATCTCATCTTTTAATGTTCTGTTAAGAGACTCAGTGTTTCTAACATAAAACATAATCCCATAAACTTCTCAGGTCTGTGACTTCAGCATTTTCCTTATTCTACCTAACACTTTTCTTTTTAGTTCTTTATTAAATGAAGAAAAGCTTTATTGCAAAACTCAAATATACACTTTATTTTCACTTTCTCTGAAACTTTAGATGAAAATTAACTTGTTTCTTCTGTTTCCATGGTATTTTGTGTATTCTGTGATAGAATTTATTGCATTGCATTAATTATCTGTTAACATGTCTACATTCAAGGGCAAGACATGTCATTGAACTTGTATTCATATGAAAGTTTTCTTTGTCTTTCTGAATCACATTAAGGTCTAGTGTTTCTTTTTAGAATAATCACCACTGAAAAGTAAAATGTTTTACATTCAAGTTGAAATATAAGCTTTTGTGTATCCTTATATAAATTTTAAACCTCATCAATGACTGTATGAGTTGTATATCCTATTGCAAGTGGTCACTGGTGTGTATCTCTGTGTGTTTGTGTATTGTATGAGGGTTTGAATCTAATGAACTTGTGTGCAGATGAGTCACTATATATATTCTTTTAGGTGTGGGTAGTAAAAAGAAATTGTGGAGATAAAATTCATCATCCTCAAGAAAGAACTGTAATGGGTCTAGCATACAAACTGGAGAATTTTCAGTCTCACACCAATCTGTTGGCATTGCTGCTAATTTAATTGTTCTAAATGCCCCATTTTACATGGAGTTGTAAGTGGGAACTTAATTTTTCTACCCTTGAGAAGTAAATTAAAACTGAAAAGGAGAATGGTAAAAGTGCCTTACTCCTTCTAACATATAGTATATGTACCTAAAAACTTGGGGAAAGCTCTATGAAAATTTACAACTAACACCGTGCAAAAAAATGAACATTCAAAATGAAATATGGAAAGTGACTTTGACATATGAAATTTTTTATTAATTAATATAACTCTCCTAGCAGAAGAAATTGTCACATTAAGGGCAATTAGTATCTATTAACAAAAATGATTAATATATTTTAATTTAATGACTACATAGATATTTCGGTTGATAATATTTTAAATCTGAATGTTTAAGGAATATTTGATTGATATATGTCTTGCTTATACATAGAGGGGTAAATTTGAATGTATAAAATAATTGGTCTAATTCTAGTCTCTCCCTTCTGTTATCTTTCCATATAAAAGTCAACATTGCTTTGAGTTTATAAATGCATAATACTTTGGAAGGCTAAACAAACTGTATATCAAAATATGACATTATTTTTTGTCTTCTTTTTATAAGGGATTCTCTCTAAGGTAACTGTACACGTTTCTCACCATTGATCCAGAAACAAATCCCACCCTCCCCCAAACAACATCTGCTGAAACAGATTTGTCTGTGGAAAGAATTTCCAGATCTGAATTGCACTGTTCAAACCATTGTCAGTATTCAACTAATAGCTAGTTCCATTTCTGGGACTATATTTAAGTATTCATTCTTGATGCAAGTTGTCTTGTTCCAAATACAGAAGTGAATTTTTAGATGTCCTAGCTAATTTTCAAGTCAAATTTATCATTGCAAACTGCCCAGTTCTTCTAGAATTGACCTCTGCCTACTTATTCCCTTCATACTGAATAATACGTATCACCTACAACAACCTGTTTGTTCTTATTGCCCTCCATGCCCACCTACTCCCAGTGACTATGAGGCCTCCTGAAATGGGGCACTGTTCTTTATTCCTTCTTGTACCTTCGGTGTTTATTCTTGCTGTCTTTGAAAACGTTCAGTTGGAAATAAATGATACTATGTAGAAATAAGATGATTATAATCAGAAATATCAACACTGAGAACCGAAACTTCGAGTACTTCTTTAGGACCAGACCAGCAAACTTTATCAGCAAAAGGAGAACTTTTACCTTTTGTAGCACAATGACCATTGCAATAGGAGACAGGTATCAAATGTCACTGTGGGATAAAAGATATGGTATAAACCTTTTAGGAAAAGTCAAAAAAAAGGTTATCTGGATAGTTAAATGTCATTAAATGTAACATAGCCTTCCCTGAATCATGTATTTTATTTTAACTACAATTATCTTCTCAATATAACTGTTTATAATATGTTTATTCTTGGATAGAAGGGTTGATTCTCTTGTTTTCATTTCATGTGATATTATTTCATAAAATCATTGCAAAGATCTCCCGTTTTGCTGGGCTCTGTAGTCAGCACACTGAACAGTAAATGGAACAATGAAGATTTATAAGAGATCTCTGAAGTTTCTACATTGAACACTACTTGTATCAGTTAGCTATCACTGCCATAACAAAATGCCATAGATTGATTTGCTCACTTTTGGAGCTGAAAGGCTGAGATTAAAGGGTTCACAGGAGGGTTTCTCCTGAGGCCTCTGTGCTTAGTATGCATGTGGTTGGCTTCTTGCTGTACCCTTGCTGGCCTGTTTCTGCATGTGTCTCCCTGGTGTCTGGCTGTGTCCTAATCTCTTATAAGGACATCAGTCGGATTTGATAAGGACCCACTCTAATGGTCCAATTCTAACTGAATTACTTCTTTAAAGGCCCTATATCCAAACACAGTCACATTCTGAGTCACCAGGAGTTATGGTGTCAACATATGAATGATACTATATCCACTATTTCTTAAAGTAGAACATAGCTTATTATTACCCATTATCTTGATAGCATTTACAATGTGCTCCAAATATTTTCATTTTTCATACATTCCGATGTTACTCACAGGTGATGTTGTGTGTGCCTCGTTGATTTCATCAAACCTTTCCATTTTTCTTTTTCTTCTTAAGGTACTGGGGACTAAATCCAGGGAATTCTACCTCTGAGATGCACCCCCAGCCCTTTTTATTCTCAAACAGGTTCTTGCTAGGTTGCTGAGGGTCTCACTAAGTTGCCGAGGAGGCTGGCTTCTAACTTGAAATTCTTCTATCTTAGCCTTCCAAGTACTGGCATTACAGTTGTGTGCCACCATGTCTAGCTATCATATATTTGCTTTTCAGTGATTCTCTTATTGGGATTGCAGAGTGAAATGCTTGAACAGCAGAATCTCTAAGGAGGAAAGGAAAAAAAGTGTCAAAACTATAGCCAATATTATAGTAGAATTGTTATTGCATAAATTTCAGAAAGTACCAATTACTTACTACTGATGAAGGTATACAAATGATGAACTTTTCACCAGCCAAGAGATGAATAAGCTAAAACTTAGTTTCTGAAGTGCTGTCATAGTTCTTCTGCAACATAAGATCAGTCAGCATTCATCTGACATCGCTGCACATGGAGTACTTGGTAAAAAAATCCTCCAACAACTTTTCCATTGAGTTTCTTGGTTTTGATTTGTGACACACTCATATCAAATCTCTACTAATGCCTTTCCCCACCTCAGTTTGGTTTCTTATGCATGCCCCATAATATTCCTCCATTTTGGAATTCTTCAACATAGCAAAAATCCACCTTTCCTCTCCAAACCCTAATGTTCACACTTAGAAGAAAAAATAAGTTAAAAGATAGAAAAGAATACCAACATTTTCCTCAAGAGTCCTTCTAGATATGAAAGACTAAATGGTTGTTCTGTCAGGAGGCAGAAGACTGCAAGATGAACAATATTAAGGCTGGAACTTTCAGTGTGGGAAAGAGTAAGTTTATTAAAGCTTTGATCTTTTGTGGAAATATTTAAAAAATTTTTGGACTCCTGATTTTGTGTCACACATGCATGTAAAAAACAACTTTACATGAATTGATGTTCCTTGACAGGAAGTGATATTATCACAAGAAACCATATGGCCACCAAGTGACATTTTATTGTTGAAGTGATTGTAGTCCAATAACTTGTCTTCTATTTTGCTAGTGTCACATTAATACATTTTTTTTTACAAATGAAAGTTATGAGAAGACCAAAATAAGTAACTTAAACCACTGATTGATTTCTATAATTATAATATTTATATACCTACTATATGTGATGTATGCTATTTCCTAATACTGTAACTATCTGTCATCTTTCTATCATCTGTCTATCTACTCACATACTTCGACACAAACTTGAAGTGAGTTTTCACTACCCTTTGGGAACATTTGGTGAAATATAGATGGTTGTGAGCAGGGTTAAAAGAAATTAGTTCATGACAATGGTATATGTTATACACAATTGCTTTTCTCATTTTAAGTATGAAGTCTGTTCCATTTATCTGTCAGTTCAGCTGGCATTGGGATGCTCTCAAGGCAGAGAGTACAAGAGGGTGGGAGGGAGCCTGCCGAGGCCCAGGTCTTTCTCTATAAACTGGAGCACTGAGCCTTCTGACACAGTGGCTTGGTCAAGGGCAGTGATTCCACTGGATCTGATAACCACGTGGTGCTCTGACTTCAGAGAGAAGCACTGAGCAGCCATGTGGGAAAGCGCATGCTCCTGTACTACTGCCACCTGGAGTTAACAAGGACCTGCTCAGGAGAATCCAGTTTGACAGGTCAGCCCACTTCCCTAACCCTGCCTCCTCCCACCTGCTTCTGATGATGATGATGCAATAGATCTTAGGCTGCTGCCCTCCTTTCTGCAGCTAAGGCACAGTGGAAGTTCATCGTTCAGCTCATCAGACTCCCAGAAGGAATGTGGTGAGACGCATGCGTGTTTCTCTCAAAGTGAAGAAAATCTTAAAAGGGGAGAGCTGTGGGTAAGCAGAAATATTTTAAAAATGTATAAATTGAACTAGGAATTGTAAGCAAGTCTTTTAATTAAGTGGGTTCTTTCATTATTCGCAAATATTAACAAGCACATACTATTGTTAATTTTCACAATAGCTGCTTTAGCTATGAGGGTTCAAAATGCAGTTGGTCTTTGCTTTTATTGGAAGCCACAAAGAGACTATGAATGCAGTGAAGTAATTAGAAGTATCTTCTGAATTAGGAGTTAAAAGGTGACGTAGTAATGACTGAAGTCAAGAGGCTGATAAAACGCAAGCATGTTTAGCCAGATCCAGCGGTGCAGGCCTGTAATCCCAGAAGATTGCAGGTTTGAGGCCAGGCTCAGTGACTTAGCAAGACTCCCAGGAAATTAGTGAGCCCAGTCTCAAAATTAAAAAAAATAATAATAAAATAAAATAGGACTGGGAGTGTAGCTCAGAGGTAGAATGCACCTGGATTCAATCTTCAATCCCTAGTACCAAAAAAAAAAAAAAAAAAGAAAAGAAAAAGAAAAACACACTCAAACAACAAACCTAAGCATGTTTGGGATACAGAATGTGTGGAATGTGGGGTGTCTGTGAATTGTATGGATTTCCAGGATGATTCCAAGTTTCCTATCCTAAGCACCTAAAGATATGAATGTGGTATTTAAAATGACGGGTGTGGGTGTTGACAGAGGAGGAATTTTTTTGAGGGATCAATGTAAACTTTAATTTCTAAACATGTATGAAGATGGTTGATAAAAAAAATCTTAGTACATTTGCAAAGTGATTAATTAATCCATTAAGCTAGACTTCAGAAAAAAATTTGGGTGCGGATGCATACTGAAATAAGTTGTCAGTATAATTAATATTGGCGTTTAAAGTTAGGAAAATAGATAAAAATCAATTTGTAGAAAAATGGAGTACAGCATAGGTAAGGTAGAATTGTACTTCACTGGGTTGCACAAGTCTTTACACATCAGTTTCTTGAAGGGAGTATAACAAAGGGACTGAGGAGTAGATGAACAGATTAATGAATCATATGAAGCTGAGAGTGAATGAATTTTAACGTTTGGGAAACGATCAACTTTACAAAATGTTGTTGGAATGATTAAGTAAAGCTGAAGACTAAAACTCATTGACTGGATTTAGCAACTAAGTGCAAAATGTAGCAAGATATGTTTTTCAATATAGTATTTTTGGTGCATTGTAATTATACTTCACAATAAGGTTCAGAGTGGTAAGAACAGACAGGCACACAGCACTTAATGTGGTTTCCTCTGAATTCCACACCACTCCCTCCGCTTCCCCTCCATGTCATTTAGATTGCTATTGATGAATTTGTATATGCATATAGCTGTACACACACACACACACACACACACACACACACACACACGTATATATATAAAAAACTTACCTTTATCAAGTCTCCTTTTCCCCCAACCTTCCTCTGCTAAACCCCCTCTACCGCGCCACTGAAGTTTCTCTTCTTTTACCTAAAATCCCTTTTGCTACTCAATTTCTCTCTACCTTCCACATATGAGAAAAAAAAGCATACAACTGCTCTCTTTCTGACACTGGCTAATTTCACTTACCATGATATTCTCTAATTCCATTCATTTTCCTGCAAATGACATAATTATTTTTCTTCTTTATAGCTGAGTAAAATTCCATTGTGTATATATATATATGTGATATATATATATGTATATGTGATATATATACATATACATATGTATGCATATATACATACATATATATATATATATATATCACAGTTTTGTAATCTATTAAGCTGTTGATGGACACCTAGGCTGGTTCCATAATTTTGTCATTGTGAATTGTGCTGTTATGAACATGAATATGCATATATTTCTATAATATTCTAAGTTCAATTCCTTTGGGAAGATACCCAGGAGTAACATAGTTGGGTCATAAGGTAGTTTCAAAATCAGTTTTGATGAAGTATTAGAAGTGGATTTTGACATTTTTTACTGTGCAGCCAGCTTAAGAGGTTTGAAGTACTAGGGATGTGTGCGTGTCTGTCTGTCTGTCTGTCTGTATGTATTTATTTATCTATTTATTTATTTGATCTAATAAACTTAAATTAAGTTGATATGGAAAGTCGTTCTTGGAAAATATGTCCTGATAAGACAGGAGGAATTGTAAATTGTAACTTTTATTTTTCTCATCATAAAAGCCCTTGATATAAATAAAAGCTTCATTGATCAGATATAAAATTACAACATTAAATGTCAGGTTCAGTAAAAAAAATGCTTCTGGACAACCAGAATGTAATGAAATAAAATCACCTTTGCTAGGCATGCAAATCTCTGGAGTAATATATTTACCTCAATATTGGGCCTGTATTTCATGATTCAAACAGAGCCATGAAATTATTTCTAGATTTTAAAATGTTTTGGGGTGACAGAGGAGCAATGAAAAATTTAGTTGGATCTGGGAATGTATAAAAGTGTATTGCTGAAATAGGTTTCTTTTCAAAACTAATTGTCAATTTTCTTTCTCTTTTAGAAGAAAGAAATGAGTATATTGATCCAATGTTCCCAGTATATCAAACCTCCTTTGCTTGCCTTAAACTTCAAAAATGCAAAGCTGTTTCTCAGGTAGAAGTACGTCCATCATGACAAAAACCAGTCAACTCATACATCTACATATATGCATTTCTATCAGTCTTTGAAGAAGGAAAAATTGCGTTATTAAAATTACCAAGGACACTTACCTGAGGTTTCTGCTTTTACCCGTCCCCTCTTTTCGTTCCTTACTCCGGACTATCCTGGGTTTCCACTGCTATGAACTCACCTTTCATAGAGCAGAAAGAGCTGTTGAGCTCAAACTTTAGCCCTTTGCTTCTTAAGAATATTTTGAAGCAATCAGTGGGTTAGATGGAAAATTAAGGTCAAGTTTTTAATGAAGACTAAAATCTAAGTACACATATGTGTATAAATTTTCTTTAGCTGGGCGTGGTGGCACATGCTTGCAATCCCAGCATTTGGGAGGCTGAGACTGGAGAATCTGAGTTCACGGCCAGCCTCAGCCACCTAGTGAGGCACTCTGCAATTTGGTGAGACCCTGTTTCAAAATAAAGAAAAAAAATAGGGCTGGGGGTATAGCTCAGAGGTAGAATGCCCCTGAGTTCAATCCCCAGTATCGCAAAAAAATTTTTTTTTCTTTAATTGTTTAATTTCAAAAAGACCAGCTACAAATACAGGGCTTCACAGAACTCTCTCAGGTCCAACAATTCATTATAATAAATCCTAGTCCTCATCAAGAGCATTAAATTTATAATTAAAGTACTTTTATAAAGGACACAACTCAGAATTAGGCAAATAGGTACAGAGGGTGAGATCTGGGGTCTTGGCCTTGGACCTGTCCTGCCCGTTTCATTACTTCCCTACCCACAAGACGTCAGAGTTTGGCAGCCAGGAAGCTCCACTAGTTTTTGGTATACAGAATTTTTTTGGGGGGGTTAACTACACAGGTATGCTTGGCTAAATAGATGAGTATGCAACTGAATCAGCCTGTTGAGCCGCTCTTCCTCCAGAGGTTGGAAGGACCCAAAGGCCTACTCTACTAAGCAAGCATCAGTGGGTCCCTCTGGTGGCCATGCATCTCCATGACACCTAGGGGCCCATCAAAACTCACCTCAGCATAGACCACAAATACTTATCATTCAGGAAATCTCTAGGGTTTTTGAAATTCTAATGAGGAGGAGCAAGAAAAAAAAAAAACACCGAATGCATTTTATGAGGACACATGTTTTAATTAAGACTACATTTAATTTTTATAAACAAAAGTGCATTAGCATCTTTGCATTACAGTGTCTTTATCTGCAAAATTAATTTTTTAAATTTTTATTTTAGAAATTAAATATTTTAATAAAGCTTTAATTTATGCTACATATAGACTGGCTGATTCCACTTGGCATAATATTCTCTAGGTTCATCCATTTCCCTGCAAATTACATCATTTTGTTCTTCTTTATGGCTAGGTAAAATTCCATTGTGTGTATATGCCACAGTTTTGTAATCCGTTCATCTATTGATGCACGCCTAGGCCGGTTCCATAATTTGGCTATTGTGCATTGTGCTGCTATAAGCATGGATATGCATGTATCCCTATAACAGTTTGATTTTAATTCATTTGGAAAGATATGCAGGAGTGGTATAGCTGTGTCATATAGTGGCTCCATTTCCGGATTTTTAAGGAACCTCATAATGATCTCCGTAGCAGCTGCACTAATTTTCAATCCTACCAAAAGAGTCTAAGGGTTCCTATTTCCCCACATCCTAACCAGTATTTATTATTGTTTTTATTCTTGATGATTGCCATTCTGACTGGGGTTAGATAGAATCTCGGTGTCGTTTTGATTTGGATTTCCCTGATTGCTAGCAATCAAGACTTTTTTCTTAATAAACAAAAGCTTAGAATATTTTCCCCCTAACATGAGATAAATATTATGGAAATACAAGAATGCTATTTTTTGAAATTGTATTATTAGTTGTTTCTATTTTAACTTCTTGTAGAGCAGATGATGCTACTTATAAAGAATTCTTTTAAAGCATATTATTTAGAAGGTATTTGAAACATTATTAAATTCTTTTGCAAATTAATTAAAGTTTTCTGTTTGAGGATCACACATTTTAGGGGCTTATGACCATATCTCATTCACATAGCCTTTAAATCTGAACTGCCTTCATTAGGTTCCTGTGGTGTTAACCCCATGTTATTTACTTTTTTTTTTTTTTGCGGTACTGGCGATTGAACTCAGGGGCATTCTACCTCCAAGCTACACCCCCAGCCCTATTTTTTATTCTTTATTTTGAAACCGAATCTCACTAAGTTGCGGAGTATCTCACTAAGTAGCAGAGGCTGGCCGCGAACCCGGATCCTCAGGTCTCAGACTCCAGAATGCTGGGATGACAAGCGTGCCCCACCACGCCCAGCTTATTTACTTTCATTATATTCCTACTACACAGAAGAAAAAATTGATACTCTGAAGTTAAAATGGACAGAATTAGAGAAGATCATGCTGAGTGAGATCAGCCAGTCTCAGAAAGTCAAGGGTCAGTGTTTTCTCTTACATGTGGAAACTAGAGAGAAAATAGGAAAGAAAACGGTGGAACAAAACAAAAGGGAGGAAACAAAAGGAGAGTGACCAGCAGATGCAAGGAAGGTGAGAGGGGAGGAAGGTGGAGCGGGGAACGGGAAGAAGTGGCGAGAGAAACAGTTCAAATGGTGCTGTGTGTTCATGTGTGACATATCACTACCAAGCTCACTGTTACCTTCGGGAGGGGTGGGTAGCACGCGAGGTCTGAAGGGAAGCACAAACACCTATGTGCATGTGTGTTTGTGTGACTTTGAGCCTCACTAGGATGTATAATTAAAACGCCTCAATAAAAGTATTCTTAAAAAGCAGTCAATTCATGCAAATATGTTCAGAATTTGCATTTGATATCATAATTTAATGTAACCTAATTAAATTCATAATTGTCTACTCTTTGGTTGAACTTTTTTTTATACAACATTCAAGCGCAGATGTTCCATTTAAAATATCCATCCTTAAATTATACTTGTGCTTCCTGGGATTTCTTTACAAACAATTGTTGTATTTTATTTTTTCTCTCTTTATGTCTTCTCAAATAAGGTTATTTATAGAGTCAAAACAAGGGAAACTAAAGTATATATATTATATGTAAATGTTATATTTATAAATTAAATATTATATACTTATATATGATATATTACATATAAATGTTATATTTATAGATGTTAAATATTATATGTGTAAATTTTATATTTTGGTATGCACAAATATTCTTATCTATACTCCAATTGATTAACATATATGAAATTTGAAAAAATGTATCTGGATGAAATTATTTATTGATAAATGAGGGAAGTAACAAGCATGATTAAATGAATTATTTGCCAATCAATTTAATTTGAGATTTTGTAGCGCCTACAGTCCGCCTAATACACCAGGCAAAGAAACACTTAAAATCTGTATAATAAAAGAGGATATCATGAAGATCTATTTAAAATGACATTCTTCAAATGCTAGCTTCTGTTAAAATTTCCTCTCCTACATAAGAGTAAGATCTTGTAATTTAAACTATCTTTTCTGAGTATGTCAGCAGAAGTAGAGTTCATTAAGTTGATAAAGATCTACTCTGAACCTTAACCAGACTTGCAAGTATAAGTTTAGTGGAGTATTTATATGGTAACTGTACTGAAATTGCTTACTTCATATAAAGTGAAACTTGGGCTATCTATTTCAAATTATATATTTGGATCCCACTCTTTTGAAGAAAGAACCTATGACTCAATCTCCTTTCCCACAATTCCAGCAAAAAATTAGCTTTAAATACAGAGCCTGGAATAAATCATCTGGAGTTTGAATTTACAGCCTTGTGAGACTAAAGGGCCATATCACGTGTGTTAGAACAACTACCACAAATAGATGAACTAATTAAAAAAAAAAAAAGTAAGAGTGGTGATTTTAACCAAATTTATTTATTGTCTTTTATAAGCTTCCTTTAAAAGTATTTATTTTGTTATAATCATTTGTTCAGTAACTTCTACTTGATCTCTCATGTTTCCAATATTAATAATACAAAAACCCCATACCTTGTCCCATTCTACAACATTATAATTTATTATTTCTCAATATAATTTTTCTGTCAATATTCTACAATTACCTTGACACATATTTTTATAGGCAAATTGTCATATTATTGTTTTTTTATTCATAATATTAAGTCTGGATTCTGTTCATGCTAACTCTTCAAACTGATTTTTTTTATTTGTATTATTTTTATACTTTACAAGGTTTCTTTGTGGAAAAAAATGATAACTCAGTATTTGCAATGAAAAAGTTTAAAACTTGTAGTCGCTAAGTGCCACCTCACATAAGCTAGGAAGATCTAGGATTATTCAGTCAGATATAATCTAATGGAGAGTTCATGCTTGGAATTACTGTAAATCCTATGCTGAACCTCAGAGGATTGCAAGTTCCTGACAGAGTTGAAATGATGGCGTCACGAAGTGCTCGGATCACTGTGAAAGTGTAGGATCCCCATGTGGGATAAGAGGGGCCTCTTGGGCAGGGAAGAGGCAGAAGATCCGACTCGACCTGCATCCTTCCCATCTCCTTATGGAATATTAAACTTGCACCTACCCACAACTCGCTAAGCGGGTGTTTATTCAGGCTCTCAGTCACTTTGGAAATGTTCCTCTTGGTTATGCCTATTAATCACACATTGTTTTCCTCATTTAGTAACTTAGCATTCATTTTTATTACTATTTTTTAGAAGAGACTTGAATCCAAGTGATACATAATATTTAAACAGTTGTCTCGTGACCAAATTCTGTTAGAGCTATCAAACTTTAGGCCCATTATTTTTCAATTTAAAGAAGCATGGTCTCAAAAGTTGAGAGCAGGTCAGTGGTTACAAAAGACGGAGAGAATAGGGAGTTAGACGGATAGGTAAGGTTGGCCAACAAGTACAAGCCAGGCCTGGCGGTGCACGCCTGTAATCCCAGTGCTTGGGAGGCTGAGACAGGAGGACCACAGGTTTGAGGACAGTCACAGCAAGTAGTAAGACTCTCATCAACTTAGCAAGAACTTGTCTAAAGAAAAAAAAAAAAGATAGGGCTGGGGGTGTAACTCGGCCCCTGGGTTCAATCCCCAGCACCACAACAAACAAACAAACAAAAAACAAGTACAGCCGGGCGTGGTGGCGCACGCTTTTAATCCCAGCATTTGGGAGGCTGAGACCGGAGGATCCGGGTTCGCGGCCAGTCTCAGCTACCTAGTGAGGCACTCCGCAACTTAGTGAGACTCGGTTTCAAAATAAAGAATAAAAAATAGGGCTGGGGGTATAGCTCGGAGGTAGAATGCCCCTGAGTTCAATCCCCAGTACCGCAAAAAAAAAAAAAAAAAAAAAAAAAAAAAAAAAAAAAAAAAAAAAAAAAAAAAAAAAAAAAAAAA
>PVLC010033049.1:0-17791 GCA_004027655.1 Graphiurus murinus | reverse complement strand
AAAAAAAAAAAACCTACACTGTCTTCTCATAAGAATGGTGGTGTATTAAATGCATACATTGAAGTTCAGCTTGCCATTCGACAAAGTGCAGTGTCGTGAGATCCCTCAGGATTAGGAGGCAGGTACACAGCCGCCTTTCAAAGAGAAGAAAGGAGATCTTGAAAAGACTGCAGTCTGACGTAAAAACATTTAGTAGCAAAGACTACCTGGATCCTAATCCTATTTATGGGGCCATATGCCTACATATATCATAAAAGTTATTGGCAATAGTTTTAAAAGTAGTATGGAGGAGCAGGAGGTGCCAGCGGAGACAAATGTCTTAGAAAATGATTCTTAGGGAAAGACGCCGTAGCCCAAACCTGCTTTTAAAGGTAACGTGAAGAGACATGCTCACTGGCGTCATCCTTCCCACCCACGGCTCTCAGCCTCTCTATTTGACATTTTATACCTTTAGTTGTTAGTTCATTACTTAAATTCCAAAACATAAAAAGATGAGAAAATCCAGTATGTTGCTCAGTAAATATTTGTTATTGGGTAAACATATTATGCCATTATATTCTCATCATATAAAAGAGTTTATTTCGAAGTCTTTTGAATTCTTTGTGGAGAAAAGGATGCACACACTAAGTTCTCCCAGGTTCTTCTAAGGGTGCTGCTTGTTACCTTGCGCTCATTCCGAAGCCCAGGGCCAGGGGAGCCTACGAGGAAGCCTGAGGGAAGTCTTGCATCCCGGTTATGCGCTAGGCATTGCAGGGCCAGGTGGTCAGGTCTTGGAAGAGACAAAGTTCTGCCAAATTGCCTCGTCTAGCTTTCTTAAATTATAAGTAAAAATAAAGATTGCTGCCACCCTACTCACTATTTTAATAAACATCAAAAACCCCTGTGAAAACAGTGCTCCCTGCTATTCAGAGTTACTTTGACTTCCTCTGTAAATCCTGGAGCTCTGAGCTTGGCCTGCAGTCCACCTCAAGGTGAGGCTGCACCTTGGCCCCCTGTAAGTGTCTGTGATGCCTGAATCCTGTCAGGGTCGCCTCTTCCGAGAGGCCGCGCTCCTCTGCAAACCTAGCTCAGCAGCTCATCCTAAAGAGCCGGATCCCAGGAAGTGCACCTGCATGGGGAAGGCCTGTTCATTACTGGGTTCTCTCTTGTCTTCTAGTGTGTACGTTGCTTCATCAACATCTGTCTGTTCCATTGTTCCAATATTTGGAACACTTTTTCCCCTTCCAACTTTAAACATAAATTTTGAAGACATTTAAAAACTAAAAATACTAGTTTTATTATTGGTTCTGAATCAAATGATTCATTTTGCCACATTTTAATAATTCCTGGTAGTATGACAGGAATATAAGTCTAAAAGGTACTGAGAATTTATTTTCAAAATTATTCTAAACTCCTCAGCAAGTATTTCATGGCCTTCCTCATTTGAGACAGATGTATCATGGTCATCACTGTGAGAACTACTCAATATAGAAATCTAGTGAAAGTTGCAGGCTTGAGAAGTACAAGTGAATTCTTTGAAAGTTCAGAATTCATGTAGACAAGAGTGTATTTATCCAGATGTTCATATATATATTCTGATTTCTTATAGATTATACCGAAAGGAAGTTCTACAGAAATTAATAGAAAAATGTGTTTCTAAAGGCTACGTCTTCCAGATGGAGATGATTGTTCGTGCAAGACAGTTGAATTATACAATTGGTGAGGTACGCAACCGTTGACAAGAAGTGATGCCACATTTCCCAGAAAGGAGCAGTAAGGTGTAGGTTTATTATAATGAACAGTTGAACTTTCACAACTACCAAGTTAATGTCTTGGGCTTCTAGTTTAGAATGTCCATGCACTAAGAATGAGAATTCAGATCCTTTCAAATTAATACACTTGGCCTACTGAGTTGTAAAAATTATCCTATGGCAGTTTTTCCTTTTAATTAAGTAAAAGTTTTACTAAGCTGGTTGTGGTGACGTGCGCCTGTAATCCCAGTACTTGGGAGCCTCAGACAGGAGCATAGCAAGTTCAAGGACAGCACAACTTGCCAAGACAGCTTAAAAATAAAAAATGAAAATGGCTGGGGTTGTAGCTTAGTGATAGAAGAAAAGAAATTACTGGTACCTCCTTCATCCTGGCCCTTTCTTCTGACCAGTCAGCACGGTGGCTTAAGTCTCCTCAGCTGTTTTTCCTCTTGTAGCCGGTGGCCATCATACTTCAGAGTGAATGATGAATCTCTTGTGCCCATTTCCTGTGAGTAAATGGGAATGGCCAGAGATTATAGAGCCGGGGCTGGGGAATTTGTAATATTTGGGCTGTCTTGTAAGCCCTTTAGGGAAGACTCGTCTGTCGTTCAACACTAAAACTCTTACTCACAGCAAGAAAATAGCTAAGATGCCACTTTTTTTGTGGAAGTTATGAGATTTTGAACTTAATACTAAAACAGTGATGGCTAATTGACTAGTTTTTCCTTAAATACACCCTGACACTTAAGTAAACCAACATAACATTCAGGGTTACTGCCTTTCAAACAGGTAGAGATTTGGGTCGTATGACCTACTTCTAGGTAATAAAATGTGTGTTTAAGGTAAAGGCGTGGAGACACAGTTGCTTTCAAGACCCCCAAATTCTGAGCGTACTTTTGGGACTTTGCCACGGGACCGATGCTTTTTGCATCGTGTTAGTAATGGTATATGCCTGCTGTACTTCCTCTCGAATTTTTTGAAGACTGACTTTATGTCTATTTTTTTAACCAGGTTCCAATATCATTTGTGGATCGTGTTTATGGTGAATCCAAGTTGGGAGGAAATGAAATAGTCTCCTTCTTGAAAGGATTATTGACTCTTTTCGCTACTACATAAAAGAAAGCTACTCATTCATACTTACATTCATTTCAATTTAGATATAAATGAAGCCTGGCTACTGATTTTTTTTTTTTTTTTTATAAAATGTACTCTTAGAGCATGAACCATAATAAGGTAAGGTGAACTTCATGCAAATCTTTTTTTCTGGAGAAACTCCATTTTATATTTCAAATTAAATAATTTTAAAGTTACTGGTTTATTGAGCAATGTTTCAATTTTCATTTACATTTTTCTGTATTAAGACCTATGAATAAATATATATGTGGGTTTTTTGCATAAAATGTTGCTGCTTTCATTAGCGTATGTGAATGCAAAGTTTCTTGCATGGGAAAGAATCTGAAATAGTCTTTATAAAAACTAGGTTCATAGCCCTTTATACCTAGTAGATCTCATAAAAGGAAGGTTGATCTTATTTACTAAATCTTGTATGGCCATTTCTTTATGAATTGAAAAATACAGGTCACTGCCCTTTCTCCCAAAACGTACCTCAGTTTTTATTTTTTTCTTTTGTGGTACTGGGGATTGACCCCCACCCCCAGGGCATTCTACCTCTGAGCTACACCCCCAGCCCTGTTTTTACTTTTTATCTTGAAATAGTGTCTCTCTAAGTTGTGAGGCTGGCCTCGAACCTGTGATCCTCCTGTCTTATCCTGCCAAGTATTGGGATTACAACTGTGCGCCACCATGCCTGGCTTCAAATTTCTTAAGCAAGATAAACCAATAGATTTAATTATTTTTTTCCCCCCTCTGTGTTACTAGGGATTGAACCCGGGGGCATTCTACCCCCCAGCTATACCCGCAGACTTTTTTTTTTTTTTTTTTCAAATTTAGAAACATCTCGCTATGTTGCTGACAGCCTCACTAAATTGCTGAGACTGACTTTGAACCTGTATCTTCCCATCTCAGTCTCCCAAGTACTGGGATTACAGGCATGTTCCACCCCACTCAATTTAAACCAATACATTTTAGAGCAGACTTTAAGAGAGCTGGAATGAATTGATGAAACATTTCATCTTAAAAGCAAGTCTCTTTAAAGTGTTTATTATGAATTTGAAAACTGCTAGGTAGCAGTTGATTGCATACCTGCTTTTTGTTTTGTTTCTCTCTTTTGAGCAGTAAGTTCTATCAGTAAGGAAAAATATCTTGCCTTGGTTTATCTCAAAGTATTTGTTTACATATTATTTCAAAACTTTCAACAAAGCTCCCATCTTTACTAATGTAACAAAAATCTCTTTCCTATAGTATATCTACCTACTCTAACATGGCTATTTCAGTTCATTTCTAACTGTAGTGTAGCTTCTGGGTCATTCAGTCTGTCCGTCCCCACCCCGCCCTGCACACACAAGCTGGAGATTGAGCCTGGGAACATTCTGCTCCCAAACCTTTTTATATTTTTTTATTTTAAAACAGGATCTCACTGAGTTGCTGAGGCTGGCCTTGAACCTGTGGTCCTGTCTTAGCCTCCCAAATTATTGGGATTATAGGCGTGGCTAGCAATGCCAGAACAATATTCATATTTACTACATTTTCCTGCTTCATTTGACTGCTGAAGAAATTGAAAGTGGTTTTTCATTTGCATTTCTCACTGATCCTTTGAGAAATGAATACTAGTCTTAAACTTTGGTTTCATTTTGAACATTAACATCTCCCCCACTCCTATAGTAGAACCCATAAAATACACTCCGATGTGGATTACAACTGTTCTAGTTTCCTTTTGCCCAGAGCTGTTGGGCTAACCCACCAGGGACCAACTTACTTGAGAAGTAACTTCTCTCATCATTAGTAACAACTAGAAATTCATCATTGCTTGATAGAAAATTACTTTTAAGCTACAGTAATAAAATTGTCATGGTTTTGATTGATTGGGAGTGTTGAGAGCCTATTCTCTTTAAACCCAAAGTTTTCAGCGTCAGGCACACAGAAGTGACCACCTCAGAGAACCGCTATTGGGGAAGGTGCCTTCTCAGGGCTCACTAGAGGAGATACGTTTTGTCTTTAAGCTTTTCAGTTAGATACATTTTGTCTGTAATCTTTTCAGTTATTCTCCTAGTCATTACAACATTGTCACTAGTGGAGCTTATTTAAACAGTATTTGCGCAGTGAATACTCTTACCATTTGGAAGTCATTCAGAAAAGAATCCGACTATTTAGATGCATTTTTGTAGTAAATCTGGTGACTTAAACACTGTGAAATCTTTTTAAACATGTACATCTGAATCCAGTACCCCTTTTTGCTTCATGAAGCCAAGGATGAAATCCAGATGTTCTTCCTTTGTGTTTGTATTATCAGTGTATGAAATCTAAGTATATTTAAGAAAAACTAAAGATAAACCAACTTTGCTTATTTCATATTAGCTTTTGCCTGTCTTGTGCAATGTGTGATTAGGTTCTTCATCTTTAGTATTCTCAATCAAATGCTTTGCCTGCCCCTTTTTAACAAATTTTCCCTGCTCTTGTTTTCCATCGAAATACTGATTTGACTTTTGAAGATGTATTTTATCACAAGTACAAAAGTTTATGGAATACTGTGTTGGATGAAAGACAGGTTTTTAACCTTCTAACTAGTCATAGACATTGAGCTATATGTAACCACAATTGAACCTACTTTAAGCCACATTCTTTTGGTATGATTTGAAACAATTTTAAATTGTAACAAACAGTGGAAGTGGTGTATTTACAGAACACATAATGGAAAATGGACTTGGTGTTAATTCTTCAGATGGGCATTTATTACTTTTCAATACTTTTAACCAGTGATAGACTCCCAGTTCCACTCTACTATGAAAGGTGGGTTGAGAATTGTTGAGGAGCTAATGGACTGGTTGAGGTTGACCTGGAGTTACAAAGCAAGCTCTGTCCATGTGCATTGTAGGAGCCCTGGAAGGAAGTTACTGGCCCCGGCACAAAGGGCTACCAAGTGGAGGCCCATTGGCAACATCAATGCATCCTTAGGCTTCACCAGGCCGGTGGCCTTGAAATACTGGGCCTCCCACTTGATTTCTTTACACCAAAGAGAAGGGTCCATCTCTGCGCCCTGAAAGCGGGTCAAGTCCCAAGCCAGAGTGGGCCTTCTGTAAGACAGCCCTGTCCATCGAACACCCCACCCTCCTGGATCCAGGCGTCCGCCGGCCGTCCTGGCTCCAGTGGTGTGTGAAGCACGAGGCCCTCACACCTCACTTAAGGCAGGAGGCGTCTGGCACGACTGGCAGGTGTCCCTGCCCCTTCCCGCGGGGCTCAGCCCGTGAGAGCGCGCCTCCGAGCACGTGGAGCCGCCCGGGCACCCCGCACACCCCTCCCGCCAGATGTAGTCCAGGCCCAGCTGGGCCCGCGCAGGGATCCCCAGCACGGCCACCTGACTGAGTGCAGGGCGTGCTGCGGCCCGCTGCTTCTGCCTCCGCCGCCGGCGCTGCGGCCAGAGGAAGTCGCCCGCCGAGCACACGGGCCCCGGGAGCGCACTGCGGCCATTATCCACGGCGCCTCCTAGTGGGTCAATGGCAAATCCTGCAGGTTCTCGCGAGAGCTCCCCTCAGTGGGGGTTATATAACTCCCCCTAGGCATGGGGTGCCGGGGGCACCCTCCCTCGGCCGGGTGGGGTGCCCGCGGTGAGGGGCGCGGGAGGCCGGGCCCGGGGGACCCCGGGGGCCAGAGGCCCTGCCCCCCCCGCTGGACAATGAGTCCTCTTATGCTAATGAGCCCTGACGTCACTTCCGCTCTTTCTCGGCCGCCATCTTGGCCAGGGCAGGTTCGGGGACTCGCTCCGAGGCGCTTGTATTGTCTGCCGAGGGGAGACGCGGGATCGGCCCCCTCCCCCGCCCGTGGCCGCCGCCGCCTCCGCCGGCCCGGTCTCCCCTCCGCCGCCCGCCGGGACCCATGAGCTGACTCCCGCCCCCCGCCGCCGCCATCTTGTGCCCCTCCCCCGCCCGCAGGCAGCGCTCAGGGGGATTTGGCGTCTCCTCAGACACAGCTCCCTCTCCCGGTGCCCGCGGCCGAGGAGCGAGACCGCGCGGCCGCCGCCCGCCGCCGCCGCCGCCGCCCGGTGAAGCCGCCGCTCCACGCCCTCGCCTCCTCCCTCCGCCCCTCCTTTGTCTGCACCGCTCGACGCCGCCGCCCGCGCGGGCTGGAGGAGCCGCTCGCGCCGCCGCCGCCGCCCGCCGCTCTGCCGCGCCCGCCGCGCCCCCCGGCAGCAGCCGCGGCCGCCGCGGCGCGAGCCGGAGCCGGAGCCCGGAGCCGCAGCCGGAGCCCGAGCCGCAGCCGCAGCCCGCCGAGCCGGAGCCGGAGCCGGAGCGCGACGAGGCCCGGGGCGCGCCCTCGCCCGAGCCAGCGCCGTGCCGCCGCCGCCCGCCCGCCGCCGCCGCCGCCGCCGCCCGGCCCCCGAGCACGCCGGCCCCGCGCGCGCCTCGAGGCCGAGTCAAGGTAAGCGGCGCGCGGCCCCGCGGCCCTGCCCGCCCGCCGCCCGCCCGCCGGCCCGGGCGCATTGTGTCCGCCGCGCTCCGCGCACGCTCGCGCCCCGCGCAGCGCGCCCCGCCACCCCACCCCGCTCCGCGCCGCGCCGAGCCGAGCGCCCGCGGTCCGGCCGCCTCCTGCAGCCCGACCCCCTTCTCGAGCCCGCCGAGGCCGGCAGCCAGCCTGGCCACCCGGGGGGTTCGCAGCTCTTGGCATCCTCCGACACCCCGCCCCCAGCCAGAACCCAGCTTCTCCCATCCCTGGAACTAATCTTTGCCGCCCGCCCCCTCCCCCAAAACGAGCCCCCCACGCACACCCCAGTGCCTGGAACGAGCCTTCTGCCAGGTCTGCCCACCCTTGGCTGAGGGAGGGGGGAGTGGGCTGGGGGGCGGGGAGCGTGCATGGCACGGAGTGAAAGACTTTGCCTCCCCTGTGCAATTCTGCTTCCCCAACATGCCAGCTTCCCTCCTGTCCTGACCACAGTCCTCCACCACCTCCTTTTTCTGATCTCAGCTGTCTGGTCAGCACGACCTCTTAGGAGCCTTCTGCCATCAACTTTGCAATAAGATGGCAGAAAATAACCCAGAAAGCTGCGAAAATACACATTTTATTAAAATGCAATGAATGGGGAGTAGTTCTTTGAGCACCCTCTTATTCACCTCTTCTTTCCTCTGGGCTGCCTGCCTGTCCTCCCCACACCCCCCCCCCCACCTGGATGTCTGTCTGCTGGAAAAGGCGCGATTGCTTCTCTTCCTCTTCTGTCCAAGATCAGGCTCTAAAGTCTAATGTCCTTTTTAGCCACACACCCACCCACACCAAGTCTTCTTAATGTTCTTGCATTCACCAGTTCCTCTGGACAGTTCTTGTCATAACCCCATTTCACAGACAAAGGCTTAGGAGGGAAAAAGAACCAAACTGTTTCCTGTGTTTGCAACGCTGTCCATCCCCTCAAACCCAGTTCCTTATCCCTGATGCTTCTTGTGCCTGTGTCTTGAACCTTCAACATTAAAAAAAAAAAAAGTCTCTTGGATAGCTTGATACAGTTTCTTTATAAATCTGCATTGTTGCTTCTGGTTTATGGCCATGAA
The DNA here is from genome assembly GCA_004027655.1 of Graphiurus murinus. Taxonomy (NCBI): domain Eukaryota; kingdom Metazoa; phylum Chordata; class Mammalia; order Rodentia; family Gliridae; genus Graphiurus; species Graphiurus murinus. Next base: position 9,411 of record PVLC010033049.1, on the reverse strand, counting down.
GAAAATACCAGCCCCCACCCAAAATGCACCGCAGCCAAGTCGGCTAAAGGCGATGAGTGTTGGAGTCAGTAGGGGGCGCATTCTCTGCACTGGGTAAGGCTGCAGAGGGGGGAAGGGCCCCTGAGCTAGAACAGGATGTGCTTCACAGCGCCTTCTACAGACCATGGGAAAATGGGCCCAGCAAGACACACACTCCTCTTAGTTGGTAAGCTGACAGCAACATGGCGAGGTATTAAGTGAGTCAAGAGCAGTGATTTCACTACTTTTAAGGAATCCACTCTGCAATTTGAAAGTTTTCTCCTTTTACTTTTTCAAAGCTGTTGACCCTCAGACAGTCCACATTGTTCTTGATGAATCACCTTGGCACATCCTTGGGTCATAGATTCCCTCTCTCTCTGGAATTCTCCCACCTTAAGTTTTGAATGTGTCACCATGTCTTTCCAAGACCAGATAGTAAAGGGGAAAGTTTAAAAGCTGAGACGAACAGGTTTGGGGCATTGCTGATTAGTCCAAATCTTTCCAACTCTTTGAGAGTTAAAAATCGTTCTTGAGGGATGTCAGATTTTCGGGGTGTTAATTTTCATAAGCATGCTAGATGGGTGTCATGATTTGCAAAGCCTTGTTGGTAAAAGTCAAGCCCATGTTGAGTTCCTCATTGTCAAACTCAACAGTTGATTGTAAAAAGGTTGTTTCCTTCCAACTTGGACTTGTGATTGCCATATGTCACCTCAACAGCCAACCACCTTTGCAAGTGTTGACACCAGTCTTCGGTGAGCACCCACTTTCTTAGGGTGTGTTGATTTCTATAGATTTTACTCCTCTTGTTATTTCCATAGGTGTGAGATGCACATTGCGAAACCTAGGCCCCCGCTTTTGCACCATGATGCACAGGGTTGTACTTTTTGTACTGAACTGATAGGTGGCCTAGTGGTTATGCCCTGTACTGCCATTTTGAGGATCTGGACTCCGTTTCCTGCCTTGCTCTTTGGACTCCATTGTCAATTCACACCGGTGGGTATATTCATTTTGGAGGGTGGGAACTGCAGCAACAGGGAAGCCAGAGATTTTCTACTTGGTCACCACCAAGGCCAACACTTCCAAATTTTCAGCCTAGCCGCATTCCTCGAGGAACCGGTTAGAGCTGGTTGCAATAGTGGGTTCTGAACACTTATGAAAGAAATGAATTATGGCTTGTTGTAAACATTTGCATTCTGCACTCATTTATAAAGTTTAAGTTCTCAATTACTATTTTGTTGACCAGACTCAAAAGATGATAAGCTTCTAAAAGCCTTAAAGGTCTGATGAGATGGGCTGAGTGGGGATGTTGCTTAGTGGTAGAGTACTCGCCCAGCATGAGCAAGGCCCTGGGTTCAACCTAAAACACTGCAAAAAGGAAAAAAGAAAAATCCTGATGAGACCCAAGATTGACAGTAGTTGTTGATACTTAGATACTTTAAGACATTGTTACAAGTATCCTACATCTATATGCCAAGATAATTTGATGGGAAACCCAGTGGATATGTTTGAGACATAGTTAACCAGTGGGTGCTTAAAGGTGAATTTTTCATTGGTAATTGCTACCAAGTAACATCTTGGTGAATGAAAAGTTAGACACCTTGGTTCAGATATTTCTCTAGAGATTTAAGGATACTGCTTTTACAATTTTTTGTTAATATACTATCCGATATTTAATATAAGTGGTAATATTTGTGCTTTTAAAATACTATTTAGTATTTGTTAAACAAATTTTGACCTGTATTTGGTGTTTGATGTCTAGTTGTGTAAGTTCCTAAAATGAGTAATTTGAAGACAACCTCTTATTTGAGCATGTTTGAAATGAGGTGCTTTGATTTGATTTAGCAAATTATAAATAAGATATGGTATAAACTGATATCCTTAGTGGTAATAGCCATTTTCCCCTTTTAGGAAAACTTGTGGGGCCTTAGGAAGCATGTGTTCTACAGTTTCAAAAGTTTCCTGGTTTTCATGTTCACACAAAAAAAGTGAAAAGGTTGGGCTTGAAGGCTGGAATTTACAGGAGGTAAATTAAGTCTTCCTTAAAGTAGAATACACAGCTTCAATTAGCTAGAATGGAGAAATGGGAGTTCTGTGAGATTGAACTTCAAGTCAGAATTCCTTCTTTATCTTGACCCCGTATTAAATTTCCTCACTATTTTACTAGAGGCTGCTATATTTTATAACTAACCAAATCTTTGGTTTGGGTTCATGTAGCCCATATATAGAAAATACAGGCAATTGGGCTATAAATCTCTAATAAACCTTGGTTCCTCCCAATCCTGGAAGTCATTGATTTTAAACATATCCCTCTATGGATTTGCTTTGCTTAAATGTCATCTTCTCCTTAAGTCGGGGTACGGGAAAAGTTTTGATACTATTTCTATTAAATAAAACTTCACAGTGCTGAACAGATTAAGTTTCAGTGTCAATTGCAAGTAACCAACCAGGAGGCTTTTATCAAGTGAAAATGGCTTTTGATTTTCATCGTAGGAGGCATACATTTATTATTTATATTTGATTATTAAAAGCTTAAGTATATAAGGTATGCTACATGTGGAATTATTGCCTTATAACTGACAAATGTTGAAAGTATGAAAATAATTGTTAGTATTTAGAAAACTAAAGTATTCGGAATTATGCCAGTTGATTGTTTAAATGATATATACATGCTTTATACAAATTGTGAAATTATAATTTGGTAGGGAAGATAGTCTCATCTTGCTATAAAGGAGAAAGTAGGGATTAATATTTGGAAGAAAAGTGGAAGAGATCAAAAACTTTGGAAGTTAAGGATTTTGTTTTTGAGAATTATATGTAAATAATAAAATAGCATTTGTAGTAATAGACTGGCAGAATGAGTCCATTGAGATTGTGTGTTGTGTATATACATACACATAAAATACAGTTGGGTTTTAGAGTTAGAAGTTACTGTTACATTATTATATACAAATAAAGTCTAAATAGTAGAAATTTAGTTTGAGGATAAAACATTTAAGTGTGAGGAGGAGATACCAGATCTAAACTCACAGATTTTTTAAATTGACTTGTTTAAATCCTAATGAAATAAACATTTTTAAAATGATATGAAGAAAAATTGAAATGTTTATTTTTTAACATTGGAAGCTGATTTGTGGTTTTCACCAAGGTACCCGGGACTGTTGCGCAATAAGCTACTTAATTCAACCTGGACTTCCAGAGGACCTGAAAAGAATTTTCAGAAAGTAAAATAGTTGCAGTGAGAGTTTAGCTGTAACTTACTTGCCTGAGAAGCACCTATACTAGGAGAAACATTGTATCCTACAAAAGTAGTTGAATTATAGCTGGATTCAAAGAGCTTGACTTACTACTAGCATCACATTCACTTAGAAAGTTTTTCCTCCTCTAGTTTTGCTGTCAGTTACCACTTTTTATGTTGATAGTTTGAAGTTGAACCTTGTGTAAGCCAGAGCCCCGCACTGATGAACTGAATTGATACTTGAAATGGAAGGGCTGTTTCTTGTTTATACATTGGCATTTGATCCTTGAGACACTTTATAAGATGAGCCATTCATGTTTTGCTGGGTCTGTGTGGCTATTGTGACCTCCTGGTTTTTTGTTTGCCTGTCCTTTTCATTGGAAACGGGAGGGTGATTGAGTCCCCTTAGCTTCTCACTGTCTTAGTGCTCCTTACACCTGTCTCTTGTCATGACCTACCTTTGCTATCTGCCAGTTTAAGGCTCAGCTCAAATGAGAATTTATGTTTTGCTTCCCTGGAAAGAGGAGCTTATGTTTTCCAGCTTGTTTTGTTTTGGTGGTGCTAGAGATTGAACCCAGGGGCATTCTACCTCTGAGCACACCCCCAGCCCTATTTTATTCTTTATTTTGAAACAGGGTCTCACTAAATTGCAGAGGGCCTCACCCAGTTGCTGTTGCTGGCCTCAAACTTCTACTCCTCCTCCCAAGTACAGGCATGGCACCACCATACCCGACTTCTAGCTTGTTAAATTGGGAATGTATATAGCAGCTCTTGATATGTAGGGTATGTGGGGGTTTGTGTGTGTGTGTAGGAAATCAGATAAAATGAGTCACCTATGTAAAACAATAATTTGATTAGGAATGCATTTTTTAATTCTTTTCAGTAAAAAGTACAAAAGTTTTTATTGGTGTATTATAATTGACAAAATTCTTAGTTTCTATCTCAGTTCTGGATCCCTCATCTCAGTGTATGACTTCGCTTTCCTATGCCTTTAGTTCTTTGAGAGGTCCTCCCAAATTTCCTTGGTGCTGTTGATCTCTGCTTTAGTTCCAAGAGAGTTGCTAAATAAATCCTGGAACCTGTCAAAAGTTTCAGTAATGTTCCAGAAATAAAGGTTTGGAAAATAAGAGGAGATCGTAAAAGACTTTGGATAGTTTTACAAAGTAAAGACTGGCCCGAACAGATATCACTGTTTAAGATTTAAATTTAAGATACAACTTGAAAATGTATATAATCTAAAAGAGACTTATGCATTATCTGATCATCTTTCAGAATTAAAAATAAATTTACACATCCTAGTACTTTCTCCAGTAAGGTTGTAGGTTTGTAATTGAGTCACTTAGCTGTGGGTTGTTTGTTTATATGTCACTTCTCTTGTGACTTTAATAAGCATGGGCTGTTAAGTGTAAAGGCCCCATTGCTGGACTTAATGGTATTATAAAATAATATTGGTGGCTTGCCTATTTTATTTCCCAAGCATATCATAAACCATTCTCAATTCTCTCAGTACTGTCTTTGTTTGACAAGTAGGGAAATCGGGGCACTACCATGGACAGTGAAGTGGACTGCAGAATACATATGTCTGGGCTGGTTCCCAGACCTTTTTAGTGCTCCTGTAAGCTATTTGGCTAATGATGTTTTGTGTTTGTATGTCAGCTTACACCCAGGGTTCCCAAATGGACTCTACAGTTAAAGAAGAAAATATTGGGTGTAATTTGTGCAGGTGGCATTTAGTGGAAGTAGCACGTGCCAGATTTGAAGTGACTGATGTTATAAGGGTCTGTAAAAAAAAACTTGGCTTAAGGTCCATTGCATTTCCCAGTGTTTTGGTTTAGCGTAGTCTTGTTCTTTCTCTCCTTAGATCATTGCTGGCTTTTGCCCTCTCTTTCTGAGCCCTCTAGGCGCCATTTACGAGCCCATGCAAACCTGTGCTTCCCTTGGAAGTCTGTAAAGCTCTCCTCTGGTGGGAGCTGGTGACTTAATTGAGAACCTTGGAAGTGATCTCTTTTGAAACTTGGCATAGCTGAAGAAGCTTCTGTCTACTGGAAATATGGCCAAATGTATTACAGTTTTAAATTGGAGTTGAACTTTCACGTTGACAGTTCTTGCTTTTGTGCAAGGTGAGCCGAGCCTGAGCCGGTCCTAATGCAGGGAGTTCTCCGGATCCTGGTTCAAGGTCAGTTATACTTAACAACAGCAACAAGAAAAGTACTTTGGGGAGTGTGTGAAGATTGAGCCCTCAAGCAGCAAAACCTACAAAAATGCCTTTGAAAATCTGCCTTTGGTTAAGCCTTGACCCTGGGAGATGGCTGAGAAAAACTTGAGAATGTGATTGAGATAAATCACTCTGTTACTCAAGAATGGTGAGAAAAACACTTCCTATTACTGTGAGAAAATTATATCAGTAGTTTTGGTAGAGCATGAAAAAGTTATTTTACTATTAGAGAAACAAAATTAGCTTTTCGCCTTACACCATACATGCAGATGTGAGGTGCTCTTATGATAATTATCCCTGCCTGGCATCTTAGGCTCACTTGTAAATTATTTCCCTTTTTCACACTTTTCTTAAGCCAGGTTGTCCACTTGGGCCGACAGCAGGTGGCTCGAGGCCTGTGGAGTTTAGGTAGGCAGCCAAGTGCGGAAGTCACTCTTGATGCTCTGTCATGCCTCACCACAGTACCTGTTTAAAATGAGAATTGCAAAATGCTCCCCATCTCACATACTCCTTAAGTCTAAACCAGTATGTTATAAATGGTCTTCAGTCTGTTGTTCTTTTTGAAGCCAGAAGACATCTTCCATCCCCTTTAAGGTAAAATTTCATGTCAACTCTTAAATTGAGAAAGGGTTAAGGAGCCAGGCTTCAGGTTGCTCTGCTTTCCCCTTGTCCCTCAGGCATCATCTTCCCTCCACCTGTGTATGCAGCTTACACTTCCTCAGGTGGATAGCCTCAAAGCCCGAGGTTCCCTCGGTGTGCACAGAATTCTAGTGGTAATGGCTAGCATTCTTATTTGAAATCTAAACACTCAAAATAGCAAGATAAGCAGCAACATAGCAGTCCCGGTTGTAGGCACTAGTTTATTAGTCTGAAAGTCTTACGAAGTGACCCATGTATTTTTGAAAATAAATATGCAAAATCTAGGTCACACCTTTATGTTCCTTGTGTAACTGTAAGTCATTTGGTTTATTTATTAAGGTACTTGCAGATGTTCTAGTGCATACGCATTTTAAGTATCATTGAGCTTGTTGAAGAATATGCAAACTCCAAATTGAATGGCTCACAGGGATGTATTTCAGGCATTGCAAAAAACACTAGTGTGTGTGTGTGTGTGTGTGTGTGTGTGTGTGTGTGAGAGAGAGAGAGAGAGAGATACACACATGCACATTATGATGTATATAGGAACAGATGTTATGGCAACCACATCTGATTATCAGTAATAATAGTTCAAGCATTTTAAAAGGCTGTATTCTGCTGTGCACTCTTTCAAAGTTATTATTTCAATATCTGATCTGGTTTAAGGTAATAATGATAATTGCTTAAAGCATTAATGTGCATCATCTCATTAATCTCCTGACATTTGAACAGTAGGCTAGTGTCCTGGCTGCCATACGGCAGTAGACCTCTAGAGGTTAAGTAACACTCTGGATCATCAAGCCAGGAAGTGGCAGAGCGAGGGTTTAAACACAGCTCTGCAGTCGATTCTCAGTCACCGTGTCTTACATCTTTCTTTTCTAGCAAAGAACAATTTTACGTGCTATGTCATTATAGATCAGATAACTTTCTATTTATAGAAACAGGAATCTTCTTGGAGAACACAAATTTTTATTTAGGCTCTAAGGTTCCCCTTGAAAGAGTTATTTTCCCTATTGTTATGACCTCAGTATCTTATTACCTCATGCCAGTGGTGGTCTTACGGACTTTCAGACAGCATAGCTCTGAAATGGGTGTAGTTCCCTCGGCGACTGATTGTTGACTAGTTCTGTTATCCACTCATCTGCTTAGTTAATCCACACCTTTCTTCATGGGGCCTTCTGAATACAACCAGAGTCAACCTTTGAAGGTACCATTAAAATCTTACACTTCTTGAGACTAGGGTTTGGCTCAGTAAAGCCCTTGCCTAGCACTCCTGCATTGAATTCTCCACACCACAAAAAAAAAAAAAAAAAAATCACTCACTCCTCTACCTCAGCACCTGCATCCTCTCCTAGATGCCTAGCAGACATGGCCGCAGACTCTAGCTTCTTCTCTCCTTTGCTCAGGCGGCCTTTCCAGCCTGTCATTGACTGGCTTAGTCCGAAGCTTGACAGAGCAGCCATTCTGACTGTGCAGTAGTTCCTAGAACAACTTGAGTTCCAGCCTCTGCTACTGCCAAATTTTTGCAGTACTACTAAGCAGATTCTCAAGCTAACTTAGTGGTTCAACACCAGCTCAACACCTACCTGCACTCTCTCTACTAGAATGAGCGCTCTCCCTCCTGAAGCTTCCTGGTGTGTAGCTTATGACACATCTGACATACCGCCCCTTTTAGTGGGCCATCAAATCTGTAAGTCTTTTCTAGGGAGGGACACATTCATTCATGGTGAATTTACTGAGTGCCTGTTTTGTGTCAGCTACTGATAAGAGGTACTAGAGACCCAGCAAAGGAATAAAAACCAAACCAAACAATGTCCTTTTAATGGACGTTTGTTTTGAGTAATGAGATGGCATCCTTGTCCTACTGTATAGTTCATGGGCTCTGTCTAGTCCACCAGTTGAGAACTGAAAAATTAATCTGGAAATAATATGATGTGATTGTAATATACAGACATAAATAACTCCTTATCGGCTTTAAGGTCACCTGTGATGAGCATTTAAAATAAACTAAACCTTGTAAATCACGGTGTGATTAGGATTTTGATGCTTGACGTGATGGACCCTGCTGTGTATTTACCATTTTATTGTTGGTTTAATAATAAACTACACTAACATGAAGGAAAATGAAGTGTAAGTTTTTCATCATTCTGGTGCCTTTCAAAAGGCTTCTCATTTTATTTTTCTAGGCCCTCTTCCCTTTTGCAGTTCTGTTCTTTGTGACTATTTGAAAGAAAATTAAGGCAGAGTGAGTTAGGATCTTTATTGCCAAAAGTGATATATTTATTCTTTTCATTTTGAAACAGGGTCTCACTAAGTTGCCGAGGGCTTTGCCAAGTAGCTAAGGCTGGCTGCGAACCCAGATCCTCCGGTCTCAGCCTCCAAAGTACTGGGATTACAAGCGTGCGCCACCATGCCCAGCTTATTCCTGGCATTTTGAACTGGAACAGATTTGCCAAAAAAGTGAACTCTCTACAAAGGTTTTTAATGCGTAAAAGTTTGGGGGCCAACCAAATAACATTAATATACTAACCACAGAGTTGCTCATTTGACAGTATCCAAAATGTTCTAGAATTTTGTGAAGGCCTCAGAGTTCCATATTACATCCACGAGCTTGCTCTGGAGCGTCTACCTTGAGAGTCTTAAAAATGCACAGTAGTCATAGTTTTGGCAAAGACCCATCAATGATAAATGCCCCTGATTTTGAACCCCAGGTACCCTGCTGTAAAAATTACAAGCACACCTCAACCTGCGTCCATAGCCATTGTTGTTGCCTCAAGTTTGCCAGTGGCCACATTTCTTTTTTTTTCTTTTTTTTTTTTTTTTCGGTACTGGGGATTGAACCCGGGGGCGTTATACTTGCGAGCTATACCCCCAGCCCTATTTTTTATTCTTTATTTTGAAACAGGGTCTCACTAAGTTGTGGAGGGCCTCACTAGGTAGCTGAGGCTGGCCGCGAACCCGGATCCTCCAGTCTCAGCCTCCCAAATGCTGGGATTACAGGCATGCGCCACCATGCCTGACTTCAGTGGCCACATTTCTTAATAAATTATTTTTAGACCCAGGCGTGGGCACTTGTGATCCCAGTACTCAGCTCAGCCTCAGCTACTTAGGCCCTCCACAACTTAGGGAGACCCTGTTTCAAAATAAAGAATACAAAATAGGGCTGGGGGTGTAGCTCGGAGATAGAATGCCTCTGGGTTCCATCCCCAGTACTCCCCCAAAAAAGGGCTAGGAGTGTAGCTTGGAGGTAGAATGCCCTAGGTTCAGTCCCTAGTACCAAAAAAAAAAAAAAAAAAAAAATTTAATT
>PVLC010033048.1:0-17761 GCA_004027655.1 Graphiurus murinus | reverse complement strand
ACCCCCAGCCCTATTTTTTATTCTTTATTTTGAAACCGGGTCTTGCTAAGTTGCGGAGTGCCTCACTAGGTAGCTGAGGCTGGCCTCGAACCCCGATCCTCTGGTCTCACCCTCCCAAATGCTGGGATTACAAGCGTGCGCCACCACGCCCGGCTCTCTCTGTTTCTCTTTGTCTCTCTCTCTCTCTCTCTCTCTCTCCTTCTCCTGTGATTTCCCTCTCTCTCTCTCTCTCTGTCTCTCTGTCTCTCTGTCTTTCTCTCTCTCTCTTTCTCTCTTCCTCTCCTGTGATTTGGCCTTCTTTCTCTTTATCTCTCTCTGTTTCTCTTTGTCTCTCTCTCTCTCTCCTTCTCCTGTGATTTGGCCTTCTCTCTCTCTCTCTCTCTCTCTCTCTCTCTCTCTCTCTCTGCCTTTCCTGTGACTTGGCCTTCAATGCCTTGTTCAAATACCTCCAGAAAGCCCTCCCGACTGTCCCCGCCCCAGTCCAGATCTGAGCACAGCCCAGGTCTCTCCTCCCCACCCCACCCAGGCTGGCCACCGCCCGGTTCTGGACAGTTCTCAAGGAGGAGGAAGCCCCCCGACAGGAGATGGCGGCTGCGGGGTCCCCGAGAAGGCCCCGCAGGAGATGCCTACAGAAGGAGCTGTCCTTTGCGCTGGAGCCCCAGGCCTATCTGTATCTGGCTTTTACCTTAATTAGTAGGAGCTTTTCAGAGAAGCAATAAAACAACGACATAGCAACTTGGACAGGGCACGGAAGTCGAGAGCCATTTCGGTAATGGAGTTGGTGGAATTGCTTTCTAAAAAGAGTGGCCCACTCTGCGCTATTAGGACAGCCGAGGGCAATGCTGCCCTGTCGTTATTAAGGATAACTAATGGCGCCCCTGCCCCCAACAACAGAGGGGAATTGCGGCTCCGTGGATCCAGAGTCCTGGGCAGTGGTTCCCGGGAACTAAAGAGCTGAGGTCTGCAGTCCTGCTGGAGACGCAGGGGCTGGGGCTTCTCACTTGCCCCGGAGGCCTAGGACCCAGAGGAGACAACCGCAATTCCAGCACCCCCCTCAGGAAAGTGGGGGAGAGTGTGGCATCCTCTGGCTGGCCTGGGGGGAGGCGAGTTGTAGAACGAGATAGGTGGGGTGGTAGATCCGCTGGGTTCCATGCAGAGGGGAGGCTGCGACCACCTTCCTTTTTGGACCAAACCTCAGTGCCCTCTGGGAGATTCTGGGAGAATGGCATACTGACTCCCTGTTTTGACAGATGGGGTAACGGGACACGGATACATGTTCATGTCCCCCGAAATCTGTGTTTGCAAAGAGCACAGAAGGTGTTCAGGGACTGACCTTCAGGGGGGCGCCAGGCTCCCCTGTCCCCACATCTGCACAAGCAGTGTCGCGGTGGCCCAAAGCCTCAGCTCAGCCCAAGCCCAAGCGCTGGAAGGCCTCACCCAGGACAAGACAGGTGCGCACTGGAGGACCCGGTACAGCCAACAAGTGCCCTGCTCAGGGGGTCGCGTGTGACAGGAGACAAGCTCTCCACTTCCGAGTCTCAGGCCCATCACCTGCCAGAAAGGGGCCGCGAGCCCCAGCCTGACTATGTCATGGGGTGGATGCAAGGGGGATATGTGAAGCGACACTGGGAATGAGAGAAAGCAGAGTGTAGACGCTTGATTGTCTGAGCCAGAAGGGCAGCCTGTGGACGGGCAAGAGGGCGGGCAGGTGGACAGGTGGGTAGATGGATGGATGGACGTGGGCACACCTATAGATAAATGTATGCGTGGGTAGATGCCTAAGTGAATAGACAGATGTGTGGATGGATGGATGGATGGATGGATGGATGGATGGATGGATGGATGGATGGATGGATGGGGTAGACCTATAGATAAATGTATGCGTGGGTAGATGCCTAAGTGAATAAACAGATGTGTGGATGGATAGATGGATGGGGTAGACCTATAGATAAATGAGTGTATGGGTGGGTGCCTAGGTGGAGAGATAACTGTGTGGACGAATGGATGGATAGATGAATGGATGGATGGATGGATGGATGGATGGATGGATGGATGGATGGATGGATAGATGAATGGATGGATGGATAGATGGATGGATGGATGGATGGATGGGTGGATGGATGGATGGATAGATAGATGAATGGATGGATGAGTGGATAGGTGGATGGATGGATGGATGGATGGATGGATGACAGGTGATCGTATCAGGAGACGATGGATGGACTGAAAGAGGAAAAGGAAGAATGGAAGAAAGGAAGCATGGTAAAAGATGGAAGGAGGCTTGGTTGTGCAGAGGCAAAGATGGTTAGGTGGATGAAGGACTGGATAGACAAAAGGAGACACCAACACATGAAGTGAAAATTCCCCGGGGCAAAAACAGAACTGGATGCGTGGTCTGCATCCTAAGCACAGGCCGGCAAGCGGGGAAGAGTGGCACTCTTGGGTGCAGCAGACGGGGCTGGGATCTGGCTCCCTGGTGGACAGGACAGCCCATGATGTGTGGACCGGGGTCTCCATGCAGAGGCCCCAGGCTCTGGAGTCTCCACGCGGCCCTGCTGCCCACGCAGGCTCTCTCTGCAGCCCGCAGCCTGTGTGAGGAAGGGGGGAAGGTTCCCACCTCCTCCACTTCCTCTCTGGCCCCCCTCTCCCATTGCTTGAATGAGGGTCCCTTAATTACCTTTTAACGACCAGCTTCCTGGCTTTCTCCAGCTGTTCCTTTAGCACCCTTTTGCTGAGTTGCTTTCGGTTGAATGGGAATTTCCTGAGTTGGCCCCATCCCTTCCTGGATCCTGGGTCTTGGGGACCCCTGGTAGGACACAATGATGCAGGCCTCCCTGTGACCTTTCCTCCACAAGCTATTTTAGCTGGGACCCCCCTGCCCTCCCCCAGCTGGTTCCCACCCTCCAACCCAGGCTGGGAGGGAGGGAACCGGCACCGCGTGGTTTCCGCCAACGTCTGGTCTCAGGCTAGTAACCTGTTTTATAGACTCCCTGATCCCAAAGGGTAAGGCCTGGAACCCCAGAAAGGAAAGCTTTGCGGGGTGGGGACCGGCAGGGAGGCCGGCGCAAGGGTGGGGAGGAAGTGTGTGGTAACCTGGGAACAATGACCAGCAAACTATCGCCGGGCGCAGGGATCTGGGAACCCCGGCTCTGAGGCTGACCTGGGATGCATGGGAGGCTGTCCCTGGGGCCAGATCTTGGGGTGCTGAGGACCAGGCCAAGTAGAGGGTAGCCTGCTGCTGTGTCTTACTCCCCAGCCCACCTTCCTGGGTGCCTAGTGGGGGGCTGTCAGGAGCTGTAGCTCCAGGGAGCGGATTCAGCCTGGCTCAGGGGTGCAGTCTTGCTGGGCAGGTGGCCACCGCTTGGGGACGCTCTGCTGCTTTTTCTTCTCTGCTTCCTGCTCTTTTTCTTCCCCTCTCAAGGATCCTGGGCAGAGGGCAGCTGCTTCCAGAGCTCAAGCCCTGAGGGGAGGTGGGCAAGGGAGCATGACCTGAGGGGGCTCAGCCCACTTCCCCTGGCTGCCTGGGCTCCCCACAGCTCACACCTACCCTGAGCCCCAAAGCCAACAGATTGGGCGCTAGGGGTCCTAGAGCCAAGCTGTCTCCTCTCCAGATACCTTGAAACCAGCTACCAGTTAGCCTGGTGTTCAGCAAAGGCTCGAGCAATCTCCCAAAATGTGTGACCTGAAGTCACTCCAAAGCCAGTGGACTCCTTAGGCCCAGGAAAATCCCCAGGAGCCCCACAAGGTAGAGAACGTGCAAGACCGCTCTCCAGCCTTAACCCCAGATTACCCACTCCAGTCCTGGGAGGCCAGTCCTCTAAGAGCAGAAATGCTCGAGGTGGGGTGTGTGTGTGTGGGGGGGGGGGATTCCCAGTATCTGGAACCACATCCGTGCAGAGGGCTGGCCGGCAAGCACTTAGCAAAAGCAAGAAGATGAGAGTCCATCAGCGGGACCCCAGGCCCAGCGGAGAGGAGATCCTTCTGCAAGTCGCCTCCAGAAAAGAAGGTTGCACAGAGCTGACCTCAGAGCTTGGCCTAGATCACAGGCTTCCAGCCTGGCTGGGAGAGGAAGCAGGAGGAAAATGGAAAAGAGAGAATTCCAAGGAAGGGCCAGAAAGGCGGGCAATAGGGGAAAGGTTTCTGCAGTTTGGAGCAGAAGGAGAAGGGGAGGGGGCGGGGCACCGGATGCCCGTGGCTGGCAGCTGTGGGAAGGCCCAATTTCCACATCTGGACAATGGGAACAGTTGCTCCAACCTCTCACTGTAATCAGAAATGATGACATCCCCTGGGTTTCGGAAGTAGATTTCGCGGTCCCCTCTTTGGGGAGCAGAGGAAGGAGAGAGTGGGCAGCCATCGGGGTAGCAGGGGACACCTTCACCCTCCTTTTTAATCCCAGTTCTGTGCCGCAGAGAAAATGGCCTTTTCCCCTACTGATGCCAGCATATCGCTGTGTGGTCCAGGGACGGACTCTGACCCAGGAAAAAATATTTGACCATGACGATCTAAAGAAAGGAAAGAGACAGGTCTATGACACTTAGGCGCACACACAGCCCTGAAACAAGTAGGTGCTCAGGAAAGCGCTTTTGTATATGCTAGCGTGCTCCCCAAGTACAAGGGACCATTCTGGTCACCAGCAGAGACTAGAGATTGAAAGAAAATAAAAAACCCGGGCACTGCAGTGAATACATATGACACAAGTGCTAAAGACTGGCCAGCCCTTTTTAATTTCTTTGAGTGATTACTCCCTTTTTCATTTCTCCTGACATTTGTTGCCTGCTAAATCAATTTGATGCATGGCAGGCAGATTAAGATGGCTCTCTCAGCCAGCCCCTTGCACAGGAACTTGCGGTAGTGATTCTATCTTCTTATGCTGAAAATGCTCAAAAGTGGCTTTGTTTGTTTGTTTTTGTTTCCTTTGGCAAGAGGGAAAGGTCACCCAAAGCTTCCATTTTTTTTGTTGTTGTTGTTGTTTTGCGGTACTGGGGATTGAACTCAGGGGCATTCTACCTCTGAGCTACACCTCCAGTCCTATTTTTTATTCTTTATTTTGAAACAGGGTCTCACTAAGGTGCAGAGGGCCTCACTAAGTATCTGAGGCTGGCTGGAACTGGGATCCTCTGGTCTCAGCCTCCCAAATACTGGGATTACAAGCGTGCTCACCACGCCCAGCTTTTTAATGCTGATAGATTATCCATCCTTTTCATGCTGATAGATGATCAAAGATCAAGGGAAGTGGAAGCTTTCCAAGACACACAAGTAAACAGCTGGATGTACAGCATTATACAGAGTTGCTTTCACACATTTGGGGGGTACTAGCCTGGGAGGGTACACCACTTCTATTTTACAGACTTCTAAAAGCACAAGTTTTTCGGGCAGATTAATGGCCTCTTGCTGAGGGACCTCCTTGGGGCTGGCAGGCAGCCAAGCTGGAGGGGAGGTAGCCCAAGGGGTCAGGAGATGTCTGTGTACATCTTCTGTAGTGACCCTGGCAGCTAGTGGGGGATCTGGCGCATGGAGAAGCCCCCCCACCACCACACACACACACACACACACACACACACACACACACACACACATTCTCTGGGCAGGAGGGACCAGGTATGGGGTTCACATCTGAGATTCTGCCTCAGACCCAGGTCGTTTTGGTTTTCTGGCCTACACCGTTAGAAGGTTGGACTATATGATCCAATTTGACTCTAATTCTTTAAGCCAAAAAAGAAAAACAAAACAAAACATATTTGTGCTAGTTGATGTGAGCTGAGAAGGTGAATTAGCCGTCTAGTAAGAGCCCTAACAAAGGAGGAAGTCACTATCTGTGGACTGTAAAGAGGCTAATCCGGCTTCCCGGCTCCAATCAATCCCTTTGGCAGGAACAACCTCCGTCCCTGGGGCCTCCGTGGTAAATTATATCTGCAATGCAAAAAAGAAATAAAAAAAGAAAAGAATTTTTTTGTGTGTGTGCGGTACCAGGAATTGAACCCAGGGGTATTCTACCTCTGAACTATACCCCCTCCCTATTTTTTTTTGAAAGAGGGTCTCACTAAGTTGCAGAGAGCCTCACTAGGTGGCTGAAGCTGGCCACGAACCTTCGATCCTCCTGTCTCAGCCTCCCAAGTACTGGGATTACAAGTGTGCACCACCATCCCCGGCTACGAAAAGAAATTTTAAAGAAAACAGTCCTGGCCAAAACCCCTGGGATAAAGCCACAAGTGTTCGGTGTGGACCTACTACGCGCAAGGCACTGGGGCGTTTCACCCTGAGAACAAGCTTGGTTTCCATAGGGTTGGGAATGACTCTGAGGATGTCCTCGGGGCTTTGTGGGGGAAGAGAGCTTGGATAGATTAGTAATGTCTGCCAGGAGCACCGACTGGGAAGAGGTCAGGTGTGCACCAGAGAATGTTCTTTCCTGGTGGGAAGTCAATATCAGTGAACATGGAGCAGGAGATAGAACTCCGGCTGGTGACCTGGACCTAGTGTCCCGGCGCTGTGTCCCCCCCCCCCCCCTGCAGTGTGAGTCAAGCTCTGGCCTCCACGCGCCCTCCCCCGTCACCTCTGGGCTAAACGATGCGAAGGGAGACAGTGGACTTTCCAAACCAAGACTTCCATGTGCGACGGCATTAACTGCAAGCCAAGTTTTAGAAAGACTCTCAGGGAAATTAAATTTTATTGGATTCAGCTATAAGCAGTAAATCAGAACAGACCTGTTTCGTTTGTAATTAGGAGGATCTGCTTGTATTAAAAAAAAAATGCCGCATGGACTTTTAAACACGTATTCCTTCTAATGGATTAAAATCTTCTTTATAATGGCATTTACCCCCCCTCCCCCTCCCCACCCCAACCCATCCAAATCCTTCTTCCTAGCTACTGCGACTCTGAGTTTCTGAGCTTAGAAGGAGCCAGACAGAAGGGAGGCTGGCGGCCGCCTGTCCCCCGGGGCGCTTTCTGTGATCCTGCAGCGAGGACCTAGGAGTGTTTCCTCGTCCCGGCCAGAGCCCCGGGGAGCAGGGAGGGTGGTGACAGCCAGAGGAGCAATCGCTCATTCTGACAGGCTTATAAAAATGGTGTGATGGACGAAAGAACCCAATGACTGGTACTTAACTTTTGCTCTAATTAATTTCATGGACAGGCTGTCTTCAAGTTTACAAATGTTGCATTGGAGTCAGCATGCTCCAGAGCTGGTGGTAAATTATGGCTACAATGCAAAAAAGAAAAGAAAAAAAATTTATTTTTGTGGTACCAGGGATTGAACCCAGGGGCATTCTACCTCTGAACTACACCCCCAGCCCTATTTTTTTTTTTTTCCTTGAAAAAGGATCTCACTAAGTTCCAGAGAGCCTCACCATAGGCTGCTGTGGCTGGCCACAAACCTGTGATCCTCCTGTCTCAGCCTCCCAAGTACTGGGATTGCAAGTGTGCACCACCACGCCCAGCTATGAAAAGAAATTTTTAAAGAAAACATTCGTGGCCGAAATCCCTGGGATAAATCCATGAGTGTTCGGTGTGTACCTACTAAGCGCAAGGCACTGGGGGAGCACCCATTAGTCCCTTCCTGTGACTTCCGGAAGTGAAGCCGTCTCCAAAATCCTGAGTTTGCAGGCCGGCTCGGCTCCATGGTCCCTTCGCAAGGTCAGCTCTCTGTATTAAATCAGGTCTGATTCAAGTGTGTGGGCAGGAGGGGCAGCAGTGTACTTTGGGTCTGGCCTGTCATTGGGCCTGCCCTCTGTGTACTAGACGACGACTGTCCAAATTCACTTTGAAGCCGGGCGTGGTGGCTCACACTTGTAATCCTAGTCTTTGGGAGACTGAGACAGGAGGATGGCAGGTTCGGGACCAGCCTCAGCAATTTAGCAAGGCCCTCTACAACTTAGTGAGACTCTGGTTTCCAAATAAAAAGGGCCTGGGGGTATAGCTCCAAGGTAGAATGCCCCCGAGTTCAATCCCAGTACCACAAAAAAATATATAGCTGGGCATGGTAGTGCATGCTTGTAATCCCAGTACTTGGGAGGCTGAGACAGGAGGATGGCAGGTTTGCAGCCAGCCTCAGCTACTTAGTGAGGCCCTCTGCAACTTAGTGAGACCCTGTTGCAAAATAAACAATAAAAAATAGGGCTGGGGGTGTAGCACAGAGGTAGAAAACCCCTGAGTTCAATCCTCAGTACCGCAAAAAATATATATACATATATGTGTATGTATATGTGTGTACATATATGTGTATGTGTACATACATATATATCATACACACACATATATGTATGTATGTGTTTACATATATGTTATACACACATATATCATATATTATATATACACATGTATGCGTGTATATGTTTACATATATGTATATATGCATACATATATTATATATTGTTATACACATAAATATGTATGTATATGTGTTTGCATATATATGTATACACACATGTATATATATATATATTTTTTTTTTTTTTGAGGGCCTTAGGACAGAAAGCATAGTCTCAAAAGGTAAGACGAGGACACCCCCCCCAGAGGGCTACAGGGACATGCCCGCCTGGTATAGACAAAGGTGAGCTTCCCCCACCAAAGCAGGCTCCAGCCTGGACAATGGCCCTAGATGGGCAGATGTGGTCCTGGCTAGAGAAAAACGAGTAGGTTAAAAAAAAAAAAAAGTCCATTTTTCCAAACTCTGCAGAGGGAGTGATTTTTCACTTTCCCAGAGCACTTGGCCACAAGGTTTTCCATTTAACGGGTACTCCCTGGATGCATTTAAAAAAATATATGTGATTTGCAAAAAAGCTCAATTGCTCACAATTTCTCTGTTGAGTAAAGTATTTTCAAACACGTAATCAAATTCAAAGAACCAATTGCTTTCTCTCCTGGCGTGTCCAACATAACACCTTTTAGCTTAACTTGCTAACCCAAGTATAGCAATTTGGGCTGCCAGATTGATCGAGAAAAATGCGCTGGTGTCGAACCTGGGTTACGGATAATTCTTGCCTTTTAAGGAGTAGAACGCGAGCTGGCAACATCTTGAAGGGAGCTTTTCTGCTGGAGCTGCAGGTCTTCTTTGGGGTTCTCTGAACAGGCAGGTGAGGACGGATGGGATGTACCGGGATGGCCAAGGGCCACCTGACCCAACCAGTCCATCATCGGCACGGCAACCTGCCATTCCGGGCCTCCTTCCCAGGTTCCTCTTCTTCCTGCCGGCGCCTCTCCCTCCCAGCCGGCCCACAGCAACGGCACATTACCACCTCTGTGACCTCTCTAGACCCCGAGGACATCATTTTTTAAAACCTTTGATGACCAATCGATTACATTTGCATCAAAGGGCATTCTAAATTTTTTAAAAAGACCTCATGAATTTTGATCCCAGACTCTTCCCATCTGGAATCTGCAATCGCTGGGGATGGCCTGAGATTTATTCCTGCATGATCAATGAAGACCGTATTGATCCGTTTAGTGAGCCTGCAGCAGACACCCAGACTGTTGTGTTCTAGACCTTGTCCTAGGCCACTGAGACCCAAAGAGGGATCCTGCAGGCTCACTGGGCCGCACAGGCAAAGGGCAGTGGACTGCCGGGGTCGAGGGGGCAGCTCAGGACAGGTCCGCAGCAGCGCCTGGGCAGTCGGATGTAGAGATGGGGTGAGTTTGGACCTCACCCGGTCTCAGTTTCCCCTGTTCCAAAAGGGGGATCATGTTGCTAGCTTTCTCTCAGGGTGATGGAGATGGTTTAAAGGAGCCAGTCTGTGCAAAACCAGTCAACGACATGCCCGGCAGATGGGGAGCACTTGGGAGGCACCACTGTCACCACCATGAGTGTCCTGCGTGTGCACACACACCTCCCCGCCACACTGCGGGCTCCTGGCCAGCGGGGTCCGTCCTCTTTGTTTCTGTCCCTCAGTGACAGGCCAGCAGAGCATGCAGCGCGCTTGAATAGACCCTGGATGGTTCTCGCCTGGCACCCCTCCTCCTCTCTGCTGCCATTAAATGCTCACAAGGCCGACATCATTTGTCCCTACCAGGTGACTTTTTTAGAGGGACATGCTTTACAAAGTCACAGCTCCTGTTCGGTCACTTAAATTGCGCAGAAAAAAGGGGCCCTGTCAACATCACCCAGGGCCACCTCCAACTTCTCTAAAAGCCAGGTTTTGCGCTTGAAGAAAATTACTTCTCTACCTGCCGTGGGCCACTGTTATTCGGTTCAGAATATAATTTGGTGGCATTAGCAAAAATGATTCCTTTTACAGCTCTCTAAATGTCCTTGGCCCACAAAACACAGACTTGACCTTCAGAAAGACTGAGATTTCATGGGGCACTCTTTACACCTGGGGTCCTTCCAGGGCAGAGAGCCTCCTTCCAGGCTGAAAATAACTGGCTCCCATTATTGGGGTCCTCCCTCTCTTTCTCAGAGGATCCAGGCCAAAGCCGAATGCGTGCGTGTGTGTATGTGTGTGTGTGTGTATGTGTGTGTGTGTCTTCATGTTGACCTTCAAAGCCCCTTCTTTCCCCGTTTCATAAGACAGCAGGCTGCCTTCTTGGAGGGGCTGTCGACATCTGAGTAACTCTTTGCTACCTGGCTACTGGTCCTGCCTCTCTTCCCCCTCTTACAGCTGTCTACAGAGTCTCTGGTGACAGGGATGGGAAGTATCTTAGTCTCCCCCCCCATGGAGCAATTTCAGATCTTCCTTATATTAAACAAACAAAAAAATTAAAAAGAAGGGAGGTAAATAAGGACGGAGAGGGGGAAAACCAACAAAGTCTATTTTCCGTCCCAGGGAACAGTTTGAACGCAATTTTCTGCAACTTACATCTCTAGACAAAAGCTAGGATCACCAAGCCTCCCCCCCCCAACCCAAAGATTTCCCTGGGAATCGTGAACACAGGTGGCCAAGCTCCACGCCTCCCCTCCAGCTGCGGTAGAGCGTGAGGTGAGGGGGGCAGCAGGGGAGGGGAGGGGAGCGGCAGAGGCAGGCAGCAGCCATTGCAGGAGCTAATGCTGGGCATAAATCAACGGTCAGCTTGCAGAGTGACTTTCAAAGTTGTCGGAATGGAATAATTAAAAGAAATTGATATCATCAGGGAAAGCCATCTCCGCCGTCTCGAGGACTGTCTTACTGCCAGCGCGCCACCGTTGACACAGGCATCTCTCCGTCTACAGGGTCCCAACAAGCAGGAGGACGGGGCCCTGGCGCGGGGACTCTGGGCTGTGCCCGCTGCAGGGAGACAGCCAGAGCCCTCCGAGGACAACTCGGTGGTTCATTAACTTTCGATCATCAGGGACAGAACCGAACCAGCCCGATGATCCATGAGAAATAATCTAGGAAAGGCCACCAAGGCTATCGCCGTTGCTTTTTATTAACTTGCTCTGTAGAGCCGAAGAATAGAGGCCATCTGGTCTACCAAATGAACACGGAGGAGCTGCCGGGTGGGCTCCCTGGGGGGGAAGGACTCTGGTCGGCCACGGGAACCATGGAGTGGGCCAACGAATAGCCAAGTGGGATCAGAAGAGAGACCTTTTCCTTTTGTCTCCAGCACTCAGACCCTGCCGCCACCCCTTCCATGTGTGGAGAGGGTCATGGTGTTAAGGTCTGCACTATAAATAGCCCACATTTATTGAGCACTTCCTATGCACCGTGCACCCGTGCGCTTTTATGTTTTGACCCTTTCGTCTTGCAGAGATGAGCTCATTTAGGTTCTCTCATCATCCGTCTCTTGCTGGTGGAGAAACTGAGGTGCAAAGAGGTTAATTAACTTGCCCCCCAGATCGCACCAGCTATCGAGGGCAGACGTGGACTCTGACCCCAGCACGCACGCTCAGAAGGGGAAGGTGCTGACAGATCACGAGTGGGGAGGTCCCTGGAAGCACAGCTCTGCCGAGGCGGGTAACCCTTTGATACCTGGCTACCGGCCCTGCTACCGGTCCACCATCTCTCACTGGGAACAGGAGTCAGCTTGGAGCTCTGTCTGACTCACCATCAGCCCATGGTGAGCACCCGCCGTGGGGTTATGGCTGTTGCCTGGGTATAGGCACATGCCTGTCTTTCCCAGGCCTGGGGGTGACGCTCTCCTTGGAAATGTCCCAAAGAGAGGAGGATCCTGAGGTCAAGGGAGCCCCCCTTCAGCTCCTGCTCCCACTTCTTCCCAGAAACACACTTCACAACGTGTGGAGAAGGCTGGGGACGCTGTGACCGATGCAGGTGTCCCTCTGCTGCGGGACATCAGGCATGCAAGCCGACATGCAGCCAAATGCCATGGGAAGGTTCAGCAAGTTCATCTTTAGAGTCGGGGTTTTATTTGGTTTCTAGGCCTCTGAACCACGTCGACCCCAGTTCCCCCAGAGAGCTACTCAGAACGTCGGAGCTGATTCAGAAACACTTTCCCTTTCCTTCTGTTTTTTGTTTGTTTGTTTTCCTTTGTTGGTGCACTGTAATTATACATCTTTGTTAGGTACACGCTGGTAAAGGCATACATGCACACATCTCTCATTTAACACTTCCCCAATTCCCACCCCACTCCCTCCCCGATCCCTTCTTCTCAAGTTCAGTTTAGTGATTGACTTTGATGTGTTTGTGAAAGTCCATCATGTGCATTAGGGTGTTCCCCCCTCCCCATCACCTTCAGTTAAGTCACCTTCTTTGCTCATCTAAGGTTTCTCCTTCTTCGTCTAGAGTCCCTCTTATGACCCACTTTCTCCCTAGCTTCCACATATTAGGGAGAGCATCTGATTTTTTACTTTTTGTGACTGACTAATCTCACTTAACATAATGTTTTCCAGTTCCATCCATTTCCCTGTAGATGACACGATTTTGTTCTTCTTTATGGCTGAGTAAAATTCCATTGTGTACATATCCCATAGTTTTGTACTCCATTCATCTGTTGATGGACGTCTCAGCTGGTTCCATAGTTTGGCAATTGTGAATTGTGTGGCTATAAACATAGACACACGTGCATCGGTCTGATAGTTTGGTTTCCATTCTTTGGGGTAGATACCCAGAAGTGGGATTGGAACCGCCTTAGGAACCGGCTGTGTTTGGATTCTCTGCTGAGGGCCTCCGCTCGAGCCCAGTACTCACCAGCCTCTCAGCTCCTGAATCACCCCAAAGAAAAATAAAACAGACACCCGCTGGAAATACTTGCTCACTGCTTCCCATTTACATTTCTGTAAATGCGCATTACCTCCCAACAGGGGGGCCTGTGTGGCCAAGGCAGCTGTGTTGATGGGACTGTGGAAATTATGGTCTGCCTTAAACATACAGAACACTGCGGGCTCTTTCTTGGGGGGTGGCGGGCACACTACAGCCATTAATGTCGAATCACCTCACCTTCATCCCAGACGCTAGGCAAAGCAGGTCCGTCTAAAAAGGAAAGGCCTTTCGGATTTGTGTTGGCTTCTGTTCACCGTGGGGCAGGAGCGGGCTCCATTTCAGTGAAAGTCTCCCTCACTCAGGAGCTCGGCCCTTCTGACAGACCACATATTTATCTCTCTCTGGGTCGGCCCATGCGTTCCAAAGCCATTATGGAAAACAGTGTTGGGAAGAAAAAAAAAATGCCTATCCCTACACCCCCTACCCCAACATCCCACCCAGGCTAACAAGTCGCCCCTTCAGCAAATACCCCATTGTCCGAGCCACAACACGCGGGTCACCTTTGCGATGCCCCCCTCCCGCGTGTGGGTCTCTGAAAGGCTTCCTATGCTTCCTATACGGCCACGGCCTCGTGGCTCCTACACAGCCCACTTGTTGATGGACCTTTTCAAAAGCCAGAACTGTTTGACGCCGGTGTTCCTTCCTTGATCATCTGTTGATCAAAGTGACCACACAGACCCCGCCAGCACCTCTGCAGAGGCGCCTGCCCGGCCTCTTCCTCCCCCCAGCCCTCCTTCGTCCTCCTCCCCAGAGCAGGCTCCGAGCTATTTGTCCAAGCGTCATGTGAGGCTGTGGGGAGCGGAGTCATAAATCCCTGCCCTGTTCCTTGGCAACTTCAGACACCGTCGGGCCAGAGCCTCCTTTGCGTTCTTAAAGGTCACAAAATCTAATTAGAACCATTGCTAACTGTATATTCTCGTCGTTGGTAAGCCTTAAATAATAAAAATCAGACCAAATAAGACTAATCAAGGGAGATGGAAAATCGATGTCATATTTGTTCCAAGTAATTTCCTTTTAGAAGAGAAAAGCTCTTAGGAGTGGTTTGTGAATTTAAAAGATGTTTAAAGTTGCATCGAGACACCGGAACATCAAAGTCGACCCCAAACGGAATTTCGCTGGATGATCTCTCTCCTTATTCCCGGAAAAGTCAGCACTGTTCGGGATCAAGGGCTAAAGCGGGTGACAGCCTTCTTCGTGTCTGCCTTAAGTAGTTCTGGCTTTGCCAAAAATAAAAAGATATATGGTCTTTTTTTCTCTTTTTCTAATGGATCCCTTAAGACAGGAGCAAAGAGTAATAACATATGGGATTCTTTTCCCTTCCTTCAATATTTTTTTCTGGGTAATTACTTTCAACTATGCACACTTAAGGAAAAACCTAAATAACAAGAACCAAATAGATACACAGGCACGAATAGAGAAGAAGAGGACTGAGTTTCTTCTTCAAATCATTTTTCCTCTTGCCTGGAATCCCCCCCCCCCCCCAAAGACTTGGTTTTTGCATGTGTTCCCGGCAAGGGGAGTCATTTATACCAAGAAGACTAGTTGACCTGCTTTGATAGGAAAAGACTAGTTAACCTCTTCCTTAAGACTCTGCTGGCATCCCTGAATTCTCAGAAGGGAATACTTCCTTACTGGGGAAGCACAGCTCAACGTCACCCCGCTCACAAATAAACAAGCCCGGAACACCCAGGATGGCAGGCCTCCTGAGAAGCAGTTACTGTCCATCACTGTTCTCCAAGAATCTCCATAAACCCGGGCTAAAATTCGGCCTTAGGCTACCGCCCTACAAAGTCTGACCTACTGTGTGCAGAGTCAAGTGTGCTTTGGGCATACAAACTGACGCTACCGCATCCTTCCTTTGGCACAAACAACCTCAAAGGAGCTACCTACCGCCACGGTCACTACAGTGGAAGTCTCCTGCATGGAGGTTCGTTTTTGAGTCCCAATCAAAAACGAATAATAAGTATTATTATTTTTTCCTGGAAAGCTGTTGGGGGTTTTGGCTAATTGCTGTTCACTCCTGCCCGGCTTCCTCGTTTTATCTCTTCTACCTCACTGTTGGTTTCAAAGAGGTTATAATGGCCACCCTGGGTCACTTGAAAACACTCTGAAAACAGGAACGTACGGTGTCTTGGCCGCAGCCCGCACAGCAGGGCAAGCCTTGTTCTAGATGCAGCTGAGGTCTCGGTGGTCTGGTGGGCGTGCCTCTGTGTGCCTGGGGCTTCCTCCCTTCCCGCACATCCGATGACGGAAGTGACGGGTGTCAAATGCTGTGCGCCTGCGCCTCTAATGAGATGGAGATGACACACCTGTTAGCATCGGTGTCTGCAGGACTGGCTCCCTTTACTGGCAATCCACCTCCAGAGCCGCAGGATTTCCAGTTCCGGTCCTTCTTCGCCGCAGGCTCAGAGCCATAGTGCACCAGAGGGCAGCCGCAATCTGCTGTCACACGGGCCGTGAGCCAAGCTTTTTGTTTCTTGTTTTTGCTTTTTGTTCCTGGGGTCCTGGGCATGGAACCCAGGGCTTCCAGCACGCTAGGCAAGCACTCCCCCCCTGCGCTCTGTTCCTAGCCTTCTATGTTTGGTTTCTAATAGTCCCAGTGGACTTAAACAGTAAGTATGAACCAATGCCAGCTTCCTCGACGTAATCCTCAGCAGGGACCTGGCAAACATTCCCTGGAGAGCAGCCAGGTCACCCTCTTAGGGCCCGCTTACTGGAAAGGTATGTCACCCAAGGCTGCCACCATCTCCTCTCTTTTTCTCTTCCTTTTGCACTGAGACCATCTGGGCAGAGCTGGGACCCCAAATCTGTTATCCATTTCCACCTTGGGCCAGGTTGTGGTCATGCCCAAAAGGGACTGGAATATAATACACTCATCTACTGAAGATTCCTTTAGGCAAATCAATTAGTGCAAATGAAATTCGAAAAGGAAACAGATCAACGACTTAAAATAATATGCTATTTTCTCTTGCATCCAAGACAGTTGAGCACGTGGGCTAGCAAGCGTATCTTGTCTCAGAAGATTCCCCAGAGAGACTTCCCTGGGCAATACTTTGGGAGACCAGACCTAATGGCTTCATGAATTTGAAAGTACTAAAATGGAATATCTTTTCTTAAAAGCACCATAATTCAGTCTTGTCGCTAATTCAGACAGCGTGCCCCCCAATTAGGAAGGTTAAACTATATATCACACCCTGTGTATGAACGGCCGGAGGACATTGTTAACCCCACAGTTGACAGCCAAGGGGTGATAGTGTGTGTGTGCATTTGTGTGTGTGTGCGCGTGTGTGTGTGCGTGCGCGCGTGTGTGTTTTCCTAACTTGTTCAGCCGAAGGAAAGAGAAAATCCAGTCCAATTTAAAAGCAACAACTTCAGAAAGATATTGTATTTGTTTCGTGACCGATAAAAAATGAAACGCCTTTCTCCTGAGCCCCCTGGCCCTTTGAGAAAGTCATGTTTTCTGAACAATCTCAAAACTGAAAGGCAGAAATGCCATTTAAAATAAATAACGCTGTAACCACTTTGAGAGAGCCAGGGCCCAATCAAAAAGAATACTTCTTGACCAGGGGTGTCTTTATTTTGCAGACTAGGGGGGAGGGTCCCGCCTGCAACTTCCGTGCCAATTCAGAATTTCAACTCAAAGCACGATTCCAAATCTAAACCTTCTGAACGCATCAGACAAAAAGGCACTTCCATTATACCACCGTTCCGAGGGGAGAAATCCATTTTCCTGTTGGCTCCCAGGTGGCAGAGGGATCAGTTTAATGTCACCGTTTCAGGACTGTAGGAGTGAGTCACAGGCAGGGGCCCAGGGCAGCAGCATTTCTGGCTTTAAGAAGGCCTCTCGCTCCCTGTTCTCTCTGAGCAGGCTGCGAGTGCTAACGGCCAAATCGGCGGGCCTCCTGCAGGCTCTCTGCAGAGCAGCAATTTCCTTTTGCTTTGCTTTGATTTTTCTCTATCCTGGCAATTGAAGACAAACAGAGAAGCCATTTTCTCCTGGACCAGTCAAAATGCCTTGGCCATTTCGTTGGCTTCGGTGCTCGCTTTCTCCCTTAAATCCAAGGCTGAGGGAGAGACACCCAACTTCTACTCCCAAGTGTCCCTTCATTACAGAGGGGTCCCCACCAGCCCCTGGACCTGACGGCAGTGCACCAGGGTGGATGGCGGGTCAGGGGGCACCAAGGGTTCCACAGTGACAGTCAACGGGAGGGCTGGCCCCTCGTGAAGACGATGAGTCAGGCGTTACAAGTTGGGTCTGGTAACTTTAAAGAATCACTGTGCAAATGTAGGTCTAGGATTGAGGTGGTCTTGGCAGGCTTGAGCAGTGTAGGAATTCAGACTTGCGTGGGCAACGAAATAGCACGGCGTCAGTCTGAGCCATTTACACACCAGTATTATTTAATTTCCAAAGTCGACTTTAGGTCCATTCAGGCAATTCTAAGCAATAATATCCTTGAAACCACACACCGAGTGTAGTCTAGATATTTCCCCCCTAACGTGCATTAAAAACAAATAAAATAAGCTGGGTGTGGTGTCGCACGCTTGTAATCCTAGTACTTGGGAGGCTGAGACAGGAGGATCGAAGGTTCGCAGCCAGCCTCAGCCATTCAGGGGGGCCCTCCGAAACTTAGTGAGACCCT
>PVLC010033047.1:0-17859 GCA_004027655.1 Graphiurus murinus | reverse complement strand
ACTTTGGGGAGTAATTATAGAAGATCTATCTTTAATATAAAAGTGTGAAACTGATGGTTACATATGTGCCCATGCCTTCATATCAGTAGTCTTTACTACTATGAACACATATGGTTGGTATTAACACAGACATGATTAGAATAAGGATGAGGAGTTATGCTTGCACCCAGTCTTAAATTGGTGAAAACAAAATTATAGCAGTGACCCTGAGATAAAAAGTATTTTATTAATGATCCTCCACAAATAATAGAAATTACCTTATAAAATGCACTCAATTTAAAAAGGGACGAAAATGACTCTGGGATGCTTTCCAATTAAAAATCAATCTAGTCAGGTAACCCCATACGTGTAGGTAATTTAAACACAATGCTCATTGTATATATTTTATATAAGAAGGCAATTTCCACATAGAACTTGACATGTTGTGGCACAAGATGTGATTCTGGAGAATAATAGGATACCACAGAACTACCTAATGCCAACATGAAAGGATTTCTACACCACTAGAGGGTAGACTTTACTTAAGAATGTGTTGATGCTTTTCTCCCCTATGGGTAAGTGCTGTCCAGGAACGGCTGGGAGTGCGCATACTGTTGTCAGAGAAGAGTGTTGTCTCTCCTGCTAGTTAAAACCGAAGCCTGGAATGCCTGCCTGTATGACTAAACCTCTGAAGGCAGATAAAAGGAACTTAAACGGATGACAAGTTTCAAGCCCTGGAGCTACTGAATAATGATGTGTTGTTAGGTGAACAGGGGCCCTGAGTTGAGCTCAGATTTGTAAGAGACGTGAAAAATGAAAAAAGAGTGTTCAAATTTTCAAGTTGGTGTAAATCAGATACTTCTAAGACTTCCAGTGATGCTGCTTAATAACTTCAAGGAAAGGGGAAGAGGCCCATTCTTGGAAAGGAAAAACAAATAAACACAAACAAACAACCTTGCTTGTTATGAACGGCCGAGGCAGCTGTTCATATTTAGATATTTTCAAGATTCCCTGCATGCTGCAGTGTAGCAGTTCTGCAAATGTTGTAAATTGGAATCAGCTGTTTTCTGCCTCATTGTTACATGATGAAGTGAAAGTGATCAGAATCAAGACTAAAATACTACATTTCAAGTTTGAAATCTGGCATTAGATAATTTTCTGTGCCATGACTAGTATAGGAATGTATCTGTGCCCATAATGAACCCATTCCATGAACATGAGCTGATAATTCCTTTCCTTCCTTCCTTCCTTCCTTCCTTCTTTCCTTCCTCCTTCCTTTATTTTGGTATTGGGAATTGAAGGGAGGGCCATTCTAACTCTAAACTACACCCCAGTCCTATTTTTTTTTTTGAAACAGGCTCTCTAAGTTGCTGAGGGTCTCACTACATTTTTGAGGCTGACCTCAAAACTGCAATCCTCCTGTCTCAACCTCCTAAGTACCAGGATTACATGCATGTACTATTATGCCCTGCTTGATGTTTTTGTTGAAGACATATTTTCTTTTTCTTTTTGTACTGGGGATTGAACCCAGGGATATTCTACCTCTAAGCTACACCCAAGCCCTTTTTATTTTTGAAATAGAATCTCACTAAATTGCTGAGGCTGGCCTCAAACCTGCAATTTTCAGATCTCAGCCTCCCACATACTGGGATTATGGGCTGGGTATATACCACCACACCCTCCCTAACATTTTTATTGAAAAATTAAATTTTCTGGTCTGCATAGTCCTGCATTTCTATCACCCCCTTTCAGGAGTGAGGGCTTTCAAATCAAACAGAATGGGTTTAGCCATCAGTTCTGCTTCTTGAAGGTATATAGAACTTCAGTATTAAATCTCTGGAGTCTAAGGTTTCCCATCTATCAACAGGAGTATTGAGTAACATTATCTGCCAAGTAGGTTTTGATGAGTTTGAAATGAGGCCCATCAAGAGTGACACAGGGTCTGACACAAAACATAATCACTGCCTATAATCACAATCTATGCCTTCCCATGCTTGTATAACTGAGGACAGGGGGTATATTCCTGAAAAGCTGCATGTTAATTATTTTGTGTATTTATAAACTTAATCCATCTATATTTACTTTTATGGGTAGTGCTTAAATGAGATCTGGCTTTATTATTTTTTTCTTACTGATGAAACATTTTTCTCACACCATATCCTAGATAATCTGTTCTTCCTTCAATATTTGTTTGTTTTGTGGTACAGGAACATTCTATCTCCACCTCTAACCCCTTTTTATTTTTGGTTTGGAAACAGAGTCTTACTAGGTTGCTGAGAGTCTCTTTACATACGTTGAGGCTGTTCCTGGTCTTCCTGCCTCAGCCCAACTCAGTAGTGGGACTTTGAATGATACCACCTTTGCTCAGTCACTCATAATTCCTAGTCTCCTATACCAGTCTATTTCATCTGTCTGTTCCTACAAACAAAATTAAATTGTGTCAACAAATGTTTGAAGACTATGTTCATAACAAATATAGAAAGATACCTCAATAAATTATTCTTTTAAAAAGTTACTAATTAATCACTGACCAATATGAATTTTTAAATTACAAATAATTATCAAATTAGCTTAATTAAGACTGATAACTTTGTTGACAAATTTTAATTAAAAGCATAAAAAATTCAATTTATTCGGGTCTTCTATTGTATTCTTTACAGGAGTTTTAATGTTTTCTCCAAAAAGTATTTTTTAAATTCTTAGCCATTTCCTAGACACTTTATAGCTTTTGTTATTGTAGTTTTGTTATTGTAGTTTTTTAAATCTAATTTTATAGTTGGATGTTGCTGACATATAGCAATGGTGTTTTTGTAAGTCATTAGTACACCTAGAAAACATTGATTATGGTATATTTTCTAGATATATGATCATATTATTTGAAAACAATAACAATTTTACCTCTTCCATAACCAAACTTAAAATGCCACATATTTTTTTTCTTAAGCCTTTGATCAAGACCTCTCAGTATTATGTTAAATAATAGTGCTACTCCTTCTTTGTTTCAAATTTTAAATGGAATGCACCTGTAATTTTTCCAGTAACCATCACATTTACTGTAGATTCTTAAAGTATTCTTGCTACCAAAGTAATGATCTTTTATATGTATAGATTGAATTTAGCAACATATTTTTGTCACATGATATTTTTAGTCTATTAATGTAATGCATTCCGCCAATAAATTTACTAATATTGAATCATCTTGGCATTCCTGATATAACTCTACTGGATCATGATCTTTTGACTGATTTTTTTAAATTGGTGAGTTAATATTCTGTTAGGATGATGGCATTGCATTTATGAAATAGGCCTGTGTGTTATTTAGTACTAGACTACATATTAGTCCATTATGCATTACTACAAAGAAATACTGGAAGCAGGCTGGCTTTCTAAAGAAAATGGGTTCATTTATCTCAAAGTTGGGCAGGTTCAATGGCATGGCCCAACAATCAAATTCCCAAACAGGAAGCCAGAGATCTGGGTGGGGCCACACTAAGGTTCTTATCACAACCCTTTTATGAGAGCTACCAAGGTGTTATACGACTACCTGACCCCTTCTCAGGTCAGTCATCCAGTGACTTAAGGACCCCTTGCTAGGAGCTACCTCTTAAGGGCTGCACACAACCTCCCCAGACCATCCTTCAGGGGCCCCCATGTCAACACATAAACCTTACACAGTCATGAACAACATCCAAACTATATCATCCTCATCTTTTGTAGGAACCAAACCCAGAGTCATTTATATTTTTTACTACTCTTTAGCTAATTATGACTACTTCCTCCAAATGCTATTTCTTCCTAAAGTCAAGAGTGGCAGCAACATGAAATGATTTGAGATCAATTTCTAAAACAGAGAAGGCTATCAGAAAATAAAGACGATCCCATATCATGAATGAAATGCAAAAATTCTACAAAAGTATTATACTCAACAATTTGAAACATATGCTAAAAAACATCATGATTGGATTATATCAATACTGCAAAGGTGATTCAAAATTTAAAAATTCATGATGAAGCTAATAACATTAATAGACTATGGAAACCATATGATTAAAAATGGTGTTATTTATTCCATATGCATAGCTTTCAAAAAAAAAGAGGAAAAAGAGATAAGTTGGTAGCAGTAATACACTAATAATCTGCAGCAAATATAATGGCTTTTTCTTATTAAAAAATACCATAGGAGCCGGGCGTGGTGGTGCACGCTTGTAATCCCAGCATTCGGGAGGCTGAGACCGGAGGATCCGGGTTTGCGGCCAGCCTCAGCTACCTAGTGAGGCACTCCGCAACTTAGTGAGACTCGGTTTCAAAATAAAGAATAAAAAAATAGGGCTGGGGGTATAGCTCGGAGGTAGAATGCCCTTGAGTTCAATCCCCAGTACCGAAAAAAAAAAAAAAAAAATAGGTACAGGCAGGATAAATTATAGCCATAGTAGCACTGGAAACCACTATTACACATCTCCATTTTTTTCTTTTCTTCATATATAATGATTATTACATTTCCCTGATGTTATCTTGCTGTCATATGGCATCAGGACAGTTGCTTCTTCTGTTGCTGCAGAATTTTCCAGAAAATAAAAAAAAAGAAGCAATGGTTGTCTTGAGACAAGATCAGTAGCTAAAAGGCATTACTTTCATTACATCCTCAGGCCTATCTCTGGCCTGGGGTGCAACACTTCTCTCCAATTCACATTCACTACACACACACACACACACACACACACACACACACACACGAAAGACTATTATCCTTAGGTTCTCACAATAACTTTACGAACTTTTCATGGAATCCATTCTTCCCTCTTGCATATCTAAATATCTAATTCCTTCAAGGTTAATTTTGTGGTGACAATAAACAGCCTGCTTATTTTTACCTCCTGACAGACAGAAGCCCAAAAGCTTGCTTTTCAACTGACCCTTTTGACAAAGGTTCCTCTTAGCAACTAAGCCAAATTGCCTTCCTTGATCATTTATAAATCCTTACTTCCATGAAATGGGCTGTTAAAGGCAAAACTGTGTCTGTATAACTTCTGGATACATGCTACTGTCAGTTAATATTCAGTGAGATCCTGTCTTTGGAGGAAAAGCAACTCTTCTTTTTCAAGCAAGTGTTTCAAAGTTGGTACTGTTTCAAACAGGAAGCAGTGAAATATTGCCTCAGTCCCAATATTGCTCCTTGTGAAGAAAGAGCAGTTTAATTGATTCACATACAATTATGTTTCAGAAAGACAAATCTGCTCTCCTGAAGCTACTTAACTGGATGGTAGTAAATGTGTGAAGCTTGCTAATACAAAGCTTAGAAAGCTCTGTATTTGGTTTTCTCTGGTCACACAGGAGAAATTACTAATGTCCCTAAAAGAAGGAAAACACAGGAGGAAGGACAGAAAACTACATGAAAGGAGAGTCTTGGTGACACACATGTAGTGAAACTGTTTTGGTGTGAAAGAATGAAGACAATCCGATGTTTATACCTAAAAAAGTAGCAAAGGAGTCAGGTGTGGTGGCACATGCCTGTAATCCCAGTATGTGGGAGGCTGAGACAGGAGGATCTCAAGTTCAAGGCTAGCCTCAGCAATTTAGCGAGACCCTCAGCAACTTAGATCCTATTTCAAACTAAAAATTAAAAAGGGCTTTAGGGGTGGGGATGTAGCTTGGAGATAGAACACCCCTGGGTTCAACACCCAGTATATCAGCTTCCCATAATTTAATCTTTCCCTACGTTTTTCTGTTTTGGATATGTAAATGTTTCATCCTATTCTCCCATCTCTTTCTCTGTTCCTCCTAAAAGCAATGATATATACAAAGCCAATTCTCATATTACTACTACTGAAATATTGATAGTACAGAAGACCTTACATTTCCAAAACTCCACAGGCATGGTGGCACATACCTGTAATCCCAGTGCCTGGGAGCCTGAAGCAGGAGGATGGCAGGTTCAAGGCCAGCCTGGGCAGCTCAGAGAGACTCTCAGCAACTTAGCAAGACCCTGTTTCAAAATAAAAAATAAAATAGGGATGCGGGTGTAGTTTAGAGGTGGAATGCCCCTGTGTATCCAATACCTCATACCACAAATAGATAAATAATAAATATAAAAATAAATATGTAAGTAAGTAAATAACAAAGCCCTTCAGAGCAGGGCTGCACAGCTGAGTGGGTAGTGTGACCTGTCCTTCGTAGGTATAGTGCTGCGGTGTTGCTGGGGCTTCAGCTTAGTTCTTGCGCTCGTTCTTCATCACCCCTGAAGGGAAGGTGCTTCTGCAGCTGAGTCCGCCGTCACTCTGCAGCCACGGGGGTCATTCCTCTCTTGCTGCTGTTCTGATGAATTGGGACACCCCTGCCCCACGCCCAGGAGTCCGTGCACTGAACACTTTAACGCAGGCAGCTCTGTTCTCTGTCTCACAGCAATGGCATCCTTTCTGGAGTGGCTGTTCCTGCTTGCTGTGCTGCTGGGATCCTTTCCTGCAGATGGGAATCAGGTATGGTTAAGGCTCAACCTCTTTGCGGGTCAATTCAGGAGATCACGAAGGATCCCAAGCTACTAGATCCATCTTCAAAAGTGAAAGGGCGGGAGTGTCTGGTTGGTCACAAAGTGCTCGTTAGTAGCTCAGGGCAGTGGACACAAGTTCACAAGAGGATGGAACACCGGATATAAGTTTCATCAAAATCAAGATGGTCATACATTTATGATACACAGCAAATGCAAGGCAGTACCAGAAAAGAAGTTAAAATATCTCAGAACCACTTTAACACTGATGATCATGAAATTGTATTTTGGACACATTAAGTAATATAAATTCTTAATATTCATTTAACATTTCTTTTTTTAAAATGACTACCACCAAAAAATTAAAATTACTTGTGATGCTAGAAGTCTATTTTGATGGGCAGCACAAGTCTGTGTGCCTAAAGCTAATAAATTCCTACTCTAAGAACTGTTCTTGTTCACTCTTATTTAATCCAATTCAATGTGACACCATAGAAAATTTATAATACATTTATATAATCTCAAATTTGCATGACTTTATCACATATATTGCTATTTCTAGTTTCAATGAATATTATATGAGAATAATTACACTGGTTTTTTTTTAATTAAAAAAAAATCTACTAAAAGTAGCCGGGCGTGGTGGCGCACGCTTGTAATCCCAGCATTCGGGAGGCTGAGACCGGAGGATCCGGGTTCGCGGCCAGCCTCAGCTACCTAGTGAGGCACTCCGCAACTTAGTGAGACTCGGTTTCAAAATAAAGAATGAAAAATAGGGCTGGGGGTGTAGCCCGGAGGTAGAATGCCCCTGAGTTCAATCCCCAGTACCGCAAAAAAAAAAAAAAAGAAATCTACTAAAAGTATTAAATGGACCATTTTTCCATACTCTTACAATAAGTATGTTCAGGAGCCAAATACTCAAATTATTTCTAATATGTTATTTTCCTTAAATAATCCCCCAAAAGAGTCAATCACTTTTTTTTTTTTTTTTGAGGATTGAGCCCAGGGGCATTCTACCTTTGAACTATTTCATTTTTTAAAAATTTTTAATTTAATTTTTTATTATTCGTGCATTGTAAGCAAACATCTTTGTTAAGTACAAATTCATAAGGTTATTCATTTTTTTTATTTTGAAACAGGGTTTCACTAAGTTGTGGAGGGCCTCATTAAATTGCTGAGGCTGTCTTTGAATCTCCAATCCTCTTGTCTCAACCTCCCAAGTATTGGGATTACAGGTGTGCACCACCATGCCTGGCCAATCATTGTTTTGCCTGTAGAAGGTATTTCATCTCATTCGAGAGAAAACCTCTGAAGATTAGGAGCTTTGAGCACTGCAGTCTGCTCTTCCACCTTTCTTTGGCTTTTGACCCCAAAGACCAGCTAGAATTCTTCAGATAGATTCTACACTGGATTCGAGGCTAATTTGACACACAGCAATGTTGTTATTGTGTTGCCATAATCAAATTATCAACCTGGCTTCATACAAGTAATTTGCAGTTTTTCCATTTTTTTCCCCCAAATGATTACATTTTGTGGCCCTTTCAATCACCTATTACCTCTCCAATCTGTCTACTGATCTCACTTCCTAAATTGTTTAAAGAGCAAATACCAGAGAGAACCAGAATTATCTTTTGTAAAGGCTCTTTGATATTGAGCACACAGAATTGGTCCCTCCTTCTTTAATATCTTATAGAATCCCTATTACAAGTTTTGCTGGGTAGTATGATAATTATTTATGCCATTTTACTTATCCAATATAAACTCTTTGAGATAGATACTATATTTTATCTACCTTATTCTCTGGACTTTTATTATATATAGTCATATAATAATACTTTTATTAATGTTCATTTAAAAAGCAATATACATCTGTTCTTCATCAGAGTTTTATCTACAAAGTAATATAGTGTAAGAAGCAGAAAATAACTTATTCATCAGAAATGGAGTTTTTTTGGTTTTGAAATGAAATGAAACAGGTTTTTTAGAGCAATAGGAAGTATATAGAAATATTATTTTCTGCTTTGATAAAATGCAGAGATTGGTCACTAGTACTCTTTAACAGGTGTGTCGTTCTATCTCAGGAGTCAGGAGCTGTGCTGAACCTACTGGCACAAGGCATTACAAGGACAATCATCCCTGTCCTTGGAAACATAAAACCAGGAGGATGAAATTGACATATACTGCATAATGGCAATAAAATGTGTTTGGATGTATGAGTAGAGTAGCAATAAAATGTAGATGGATCTGTGATCAGAAGACTTGGAGGGTTTCCAGGAAATTCAGTATGGACCGATAACTTATCTTACTGTATAAAATACAATCTGTAAGGCACTCCATCAGTTTAGACTTATCACTGAAATTCTTGATCATCTCTATAAAACAGCACATCTTTGTGAAAATTTAGGTCAGCAAATTGCTCTTACTTCTTGTGCCAGCAATTCATACAACACCACTTCATTTTCCTGACCTCCACATACACAAAAATACAGACTCAAATAACTGCATCTGAATTTATACCTTGACAGTTGCATCTGTTAATGAAAAGATAATGTCAACAGGACATGGTAGCACATGCCTATAATTCCAGTACTTTGTAGATTGAGACAGGAGGTTACAAGTTCTAGGCCAGCCTCAGCAACTTAAACAGACCTTTAGCAACTTAGCAAGATCCTGTTTCAAAACAATATATAAAAGGGGCTGGGGGTGTAGCTCAGCAGTAGAATTCCCTTGGGTTCAATCCCCAGTATCACAGACACACATAGACACACAAAAAGATAATGTCAATAATAAATAGTCCATTAACTGAATGACCTAATCACCTCCAAATTTCATTGGAGGATTTTTTTTTAGTATGGTAAAGCCATGTTTTGTGTACTATAAAATATGTGACATAATATCTAAGATCCTATTCCAAAAATTGAATAGCTCCACACGTACTCAGACTGAGTCTACACATGCTTTCTGTAGATACCAGACACCACAGGAGCTGAATATTCCCTGGAAAGTTCAATAAGTTATGTGCGTCTGCCTTTGCACTCCTGGCTGTAGCCTAATTGAGTGTGAACATCTTCATGGTTTCTATCACATACCTTCATCACTATAAGATTCAATAATTTGTATTTCAGAGAAATCACACGAAAACCATAGTTGGCATTTCTGGCATAAGAGAATTTTTAAATTTGTCATGCCTTGAATTGTATCCCCATTCTCAAAGACTCAACTGACTACTTTTCCATTTAAAATCATAGCAATGCTTATCAGGTAATAATGGATTGAACTCAATATATTTTTTAAAATGACCTGTATAAGCCAGATGTGGTGGCACATGCCTATAATCTCAATACTTGGAGACTGAGATAGGAGGATCACAGGTTTGAAGCCAGCCTCAACAAATTAGTGAGGCTCTCAGCAACTTAGAGACCTTGTTTCCAAATGAAAAATAAATAGGGCTTGTGGTGTAGGCTTGGAGGTAGAATGCCCTGGGTTCAATCCCCCGTGCCACAAAACAACAAAAGCAAAACAGACAAACAAGATCTGCATCTCTTGAAATATTGAAGACTTATTCATTATTAACTGTCATTTTCAAATATACTAAAGTAATTCCAATTTTATTTCCCTTTAGCAACCATCTTTTGCTGATTTGTCAACCAGCCTAGGAAAAGTTCAAAAGGAGATCGTAGATAAACACAATGAACTCAGGAGAGGAGTCACTCCAAGTGCCAGTGACATGCTGAAGATGGTAAGAGGGAGCAAAGAACAGGCAGCCGGAGGCTGCCACAACGTTGTGGCTTGCGGAGACAAGCCTGCTCTGTTTTGTCTTTTCGCATAGGTTGTGTTATGTTCGGGGCATGCTTTCTTAATTTCCCTTCCTAGTGGTGAGATGAGTTGTCCAGATCATGGGGCTATTTAGGATACAGTGACAGAACTAAAGCCAACTCCTTAGGCACCCAGTGCATGGACAGGGTACATTTCTCTCCACTGCCTCCTAATCTAGGACCAAGAAGATGGCCTTTAGGATCAGTGCCATTTAGTGTAAAGGACAGCCCACTTTTCTGACCCTAGCACCAAAGGCCATATGTCTCCCAAATTCATTCAATGAAAGAAAGGGAAAAAAAGGAACTAGGAATGAAGTGTGCCAGCTCTTTAATATTGGAAAAACAATCTCAATACAAACATGTTTAACAGTCCTTAGAGTGGAGCAGTTATAAAAGATCTACCTGTGTCTGCTGGGCCATCCTATGTAATTAGATCATTAACTGTCTTAGAATTTTTCCGTTACTCGGGGGAGACATGTCATCTATGTTTCTTTGGAGCAGAAAAGGGCATGTGAAAATATTTGTGATGAAAAGTTGGAAGGTGTCTCTGTATGGAAATCATATAATGATGTAAACCAACCTGTTGATTTGATTATAAAGATTATGCACATCTGAGGTTTGAATGATTATTTACCTCTCCTCTTCCTCCTGTTCTTCCTCCTCCTCCTCCTCCTCCTGTTCTTCCTCCTCCTCTTTCTCCTCCTCCTCCTCCTCCTCTTCTTCTTTTCCCTTCTTCCTCCCTCTTCCTTTCTCCCTCCTCCTCCTCCTCTCCTCCTCTTCCTCTTACTTCCTCTTCTTCCCCCTCCTCTTCTTTCCTCCCTCCTCCTCCTCCTTTCCTCATCCTCCCCCTCCTCCTCCTCTTCCTCCTCCTTTTAGAAATGGAACAGTGCAGCTGCAAAAAATGCCCAAAAGTGGGCAGACCAGTGCAATTACCAACACAGCAGCAGTGGATCACGAAAAATCAGTACGTAAAATTTAAACATACTTGCTGGATAAATGGACAGGTAAAATAATAAGGGGCCATTTTATGCTGTCAGGAAAACTTTGTATATAGATATCTCGCTTCTAATGTTGCCTTTTCCAAGTTAAATATCTGTAGGTAGAAGAAATTCTGAGAATACAGTGGTGTGCTTAGTTAGTGGTTTCTCACTCATAACAACTGTCTCACATAATGGCACCTTTTTACATAGTAACCAGCACGTGAGTAAAACCGGTCATAGATCATTTCTTATGCCACTTGAAAATTAGAAAGCCAACTCTCTGGAGTAAAATGATTGATAATTAGTGTCATATGTAGGAAATTTAAAACTAGAATTTCTGACTTCTGACCTAGAACCCTTTTCAGGACATTATAGAGACTTTTTGTGTTTTAATAACTTTTTTTTTTTTTTTTTGAGGTAATGGGAATTGAACTCAGGGGCATTCTACCTCCAAGCTACACCCCCAGTCCCATTTTTTATTCTTTATTTTTTGAAACAGGGTCTCACTAAGTTGCAGAGTGCCTCACTAGGTAGCTGAGGCTGGAGACAAACCCGGATCTTCCAGTCTCAGCCTCCCAAGTACTGGAATTACAAGCATGCACCACCACGCCCAGCTTGATAACTATTTTTGAATTATGACATATGTTGAATTTGGTCAAACTGTTCATGAATTTTATTTTATTTATTTATTTAATTTGGGGGAGGTACTGAGAATTGAATCTAGAGGCATTTACCTCTGAGCTATATCCCCAGACCTTTTTATTGTTTTTTTGTTTTGTTTTTAAAATAGGATCTTGCTAAGTTGCTAAGGTCCTGCTAAGTTCCTGAAGCTGGCCTCAAACCTTTAATCCTCTTTTCTGAGCCTCTCAAGTACTGGAATTACAGATACATACCACCACACCTGGCTTTTCATAATTTTATTTAAAAATATTTAATATTAGCACTCTCATTATTTTCCATTTAGTTTTTGACAAAAAAATGTGTATGTTCTGGTTGCCTACAATACACATTATACTAGACTAAAATAGCTTATAAAACATGACATCAAAGAACATAAAGTAATGGCATAAAGTAGCATATAAATGAAGTATCAACAACATATGTATTGAATTACCAAAATGTCACAAATATATCAAGCCCAGTTTGAAAGTAATAGATAACTCACCTGTTCTGAAGGTAGAACTTAATTCTTACTTGTATTTCTGATAATATAATTGTAATAAAACTATGAAGAGGGGCAATTATATTCAGTAGATGCTTTGAAAATTGGTTTTAAAGATCCTAGTCTATTGTAAAACTCTTAACTTCTCTTTCCCTCTTAAAGAAGCTGTCCAAGAGTAGTTGACATTCTCTTTATCGAGTATATAGACATTACATTCCACCATCCAAATATAAATATTATTTTCACAGCTTGAAAAAATGAAATGCTTTTGGGCTGAAAGAAACTTTCTTCCTAATTTTGGAAGGAAAGTTTGTCCTATGATGTTCTGATTGGCTAGTTAATGGAAAACCCAAGCACTTTCAAAATACTGTCCCTCCTGGTGTCATTTGCTGTGTGCTTGGGGGTCTGCAATGCTGACTGTAAGATTTTTCAAACACAATAATAATCCTATAATTTGTTAAAAAAAATTGTATATGAAAATTTCTTGGTCTCTGACGTTAGTAAGTTTACAACACAAAAACTGAAAACACAGGACACAAATACCTATGAAGAATTTAATAGATAAGTGAATGCGTCCAAAGAGAGCATTTATTAAAGAAAGAAGACTTGTCCATCTACTCCAAACTTCAGGTATTGAGACCAGCCTACATGTGTTAGGCACACCTAGCTACTATTCAGTTATATGGGCTAAGGATATGAGCCACCCTTCATACGTGTTAACCAACAGTTGATAACTAAGAAGTCTGAAAAGTACAGATGTGTATGGGTATTTGCATTACATACTTTATTACTTTCCTCACTAATCTGTTCTTTTTTAGATATGAGCTGTGGTGAGAATCTCTTTATGTCATCTTACCCCGTTTCGTGGTCAAAAGCAATCCAAAGTTGGTACGATGAATATCATGATTTTATTTATGGTGTAGGAAAAAAGACGCCTGATGCACTGGTCGGACATTATACTCAGGTAAGAGAAAGAAATTAAACACCTTTGTCTCTAATTGTCCTAAAATGAATGATTCTCCAAATTTTTATTGATTCCAGTGTTGAATTTAGGAAAAACCTAGGTATTTTCAATAGCTTGCAGGCTTTGAGTAAGAAAACATACTATGTGTGGTTTTTGTTTGTTTGCTTTTTAATAATATTATAAATGGATATGGGAGTGACTGTACCTGGAAATGTCATAATTTTAAGGTGTTTTACTTTGATTTGATCATTTGAATAAGACACATGGAAACAAAGCAGCTAGTAA
Source organism: Graphiurus murinus (assembly GCA_004027655.1). Taxonomy (NCBI): domain Eukaryota; kingdom Metazoa; phylum Chordata; class Mammalia; order Rodentia; family Gliridae; genus Graphiurus; species Graphiurus murinus. Next base: position 4,193 of record PVLC010033047.1, on the reverse strand, counting down.
CAGGCTTTTCAGTTTTATACTTCCTCCCATTTGTCTTCGATGTTCCCTTGTTCTCTAACGTACTCTTATCTCTGCTTGTGGGTGTCTAGGTTGTTTGGGACACATCTTTTTATGTTGGATGTGGAGTTGCCTTCTGTCCTAAGCAATTTTTAAAGAACTTCATGGTTTGCCAATATTGTCCTTCGTAAGTATACATGAGAGATTACTGTTGATAATGCAAACTAATATGTTCCAACTGTCAAATAATAAAGACACACTAAAAATATATTTGGGAAAAAGGAAAGGAGATGAATCTTTGGAAAATCTTTCTAAAGTTGACACTTATTTAATCAAGTTTTCAGATACACCAACTTTCCCGGGTCCAAGTACAATAATCCCCAACTCTTTCTTTATGCCTATAATAATTGGCTTTCCCTCTCAATTGCCATTCCCTACACTCAGTGTTCCATCATCAGTACGTGTGATGTGTAGTTTTCTAGATTTGTACTATCAATTCCTCCTAAATTCACAGTTAGAAAGTGAAGATTTGATGTCAGACCAGGGGTGCAGGTCAGGTAGCAAATGGGGAATGACATATGTTGATCATTCTAGCCCTTCTTATTCAAATGTTCCTCTTCCTGCATGTCTAAACTTGTTGTCTTATGATGGTCATAGCAGCACAGTTCATAACAGCCAAATTATGGAACCAACCCAAGTGTCCATCAACAGATGAATGGGTAAAAAACTTTGATCTATACACACAGTGGAATTTTACTCAGCCATAAAGAAGAACAAAATTATATCATTTGCAGGAAAATGGATGGATCTAGAAAAATGCTAAGTGAGATTAGCCATTCTCACAAAGTGACGAGTTGTATGTTTTCTTTCATATGTGGAAGCTAGAGAGAAATTGGGAAACAAAAAAGAAAGAGAGAGACTGAGATCTCAGATAAATGGAGTGATGGAGGGGGTTTAGGAGGAGGAGGAAAGGAGGGTGGATAGAGATATAATGAAGGTAAGAGTTTAAATAATGCCACTTACATACATGAAATTATAAGTACCAGTCTTAATGTGACATGTACAAGGAAGGAGGAGGCGAGGAACACACCAAATCTTGTGTGCATGTAAATTTCTATCACTGTGTTCCTCAATATGATGTATAATTACAATGCACCAATAAAAGTACATAAAATGATTAAATCTAGGCTTCAAAGGCTTTTTAAGAGACTTTTTTTTTTCAAGTAGTCAAAAAAAGTAACATTTCTACCTTTTGCTTCTCAGAAATTACTACAAAATATTCAGGAACTATCCATTAAGATCTTAATTTAAGCTGGGCATGGTGGAACGTGCCAGTAATCCCAGTATTTGGGAGTCCAAGACAGGAGGATCACAGGTTCAAGACTTTCAGAAATTTAGTGAGACCCTGTTTCAAAACTAACTAAACTGTACTGGGGATTGAACCCAGGGGCATTCTACCTCCGAGCTATACCCCCAGCCCTATTTTTTATTCTTTATTTTGAAACAGGGTCTCACTAAGTTGCGGAGGGCCCCACTAAGTAGCTGAGACTGGCCACGAACCCAGATCCTCTGGTCTCAGCCTCCTAAATGCTGGGATTACAAGCGTGCACCACCACACCCAGGTCCAAAACTAATTTTTTCAAAAAAAGAACAAGGGGTGGAATTCAGAGGTAGAATACCTCTGAGTTCAATTCCCAGTAACATACACGCTCACACACATACACACACACACAATTTTAATTTGTAGCCAGAAACCCACCCCTTCCTCAAGCAGTATGTTTTAATTTTTCAAAAATAAAAGACAAAATCCTATGCATATAATGAAGATATATTCACAATCTCTGTGTTAGTTTTAATTTCTTTCTTTAGTTCATACAAATTTTTTCCACTAGAGGCAGAGGATCTCCCTGAACCAAGATCCCCACACAATTCTTGTATCAGTTCTGAGATTATGGTCAAGGAAATGGCTGACCTGGTGAAATATATTCTTACTTTGCATTGTTACATGAATAAGCTTAAAGGATCTAGGGTTTTTTTTACATAATTAAAAAAATTTTTAAATATTTATTATATATTTATATTTATTTATATTTATATCTATTATTATTAAATATTTATTATTCATGTGGAAGATAGTTTTATGTGGAATATACATATTATATATAAATGTAATATTAATAAATTATATTATAATACATTATTAATGGGGAGATACATAAAATGTATTTGGTGATAGATGGTAACATTAGAGTATAAACTAAAAATAAAAATAAAAAACTACTTGACATTTTGCATTCCAGTGGTAATTATATTCAACGGCAAAACTTCCCGTACAAGAGAGGAACACCCTGTGCAAGTTGTCCTGATCACTGTGACAACGGGCTGTGCAGTAAGTTTGAAGTGATGAGCTTGTTAGTATAGCAAGATAATCTGATGTCTATTTTTAAAAGTTAGAAAATCTTCTAAATGTAACCAGCTTACAAAACACCTTCATGCAAAAAAAAAAAAAAAAAAAGAAATACTTAGCAAAGTGTTTTCAAATACAAATTTTACAGCCAGGCATGGTAGTGCACTCTTGTAATCCCAGCACTTGGGAGGCTGAGACAGGAGGATCATATATTGGAGACCAGCTTTAGCAACTTAGTGAGACACTTAGCAACCTAGTGAGACTCTGCTTCAAAACAAAAAAATAAAAAGGGCTGGGCATGTACTTCATAGGTAGAATGCCCCTGGATTCAATTCCTAGTACCACACACACAAAAAAAATTACACTGTTCAGTGTCTGTGTACTTGCAGCAAAAAACCTGTTATCATGGATAGCCTAAAGAAATATCCACAATCTATATGTATTTGTGACTATACAGAACCTGTTACATATTGATATCTATGAAAATGTTTCTGTGGAAATAATTCATTCTTCTCATCAGTGTTAATGCCATTGTATAAAAGCTGGCAGTGTTAAAAGACAAAACAAATACAAATCTAAGAGTTTGAGATGATAGAGCATGACTCCGTCCAGAGAGGCACTCTGAATACTGCAACTCTTTATATGCCAGTGAATTTTTCACAATAAATTCTTCAGTCTCTCCAAAGTGTTGTTAGAACTATCAAGTTTAATTTAATAATCACTTACACGTCTGTTTTCCATTAGTTTTGTGTACATTTTTTAAAAGTCAAAATCAAATATGTGTATAGTATTGGTTCATGGAATCCTCAAATTTTTTAGCAAAGAGAGACAGAGTAAAATAAATATCACATGCCATTTTATTTTTAGTATTAATGTGAATAGAAGTGTAAAGAGTATTTTGGTTTAATTGGGATATATTGTTAAAATCAGTATGAATTGACCAGTTCCCTGAAATTTTTACCATTCAAATGCAATCAGCTAACTGACCTATATTATTATTTTTATTAAACTATAAAACTGTTATTCAGAATGTTCATGATATCAAGTCTATAAATGAACTGAGGGAGAGAAAAGCCAAATGTTCATGGCTCTGCTGAACATTTTTGCTTTGAAGCTTGGAATCTATCCTATTAGTAATGAGTAGCCAACTATAAGATTTTAAACAGAAATCTTAAGATCAGGATGGTGCTTTATAGAAAGCTTCTGGAAGTAGTATGAGGAAACAATTGGGTGAACATCAGCTTGGAGATTATTTACAAATATAGATTCAAAACAAATGAAAGTCTTCGCTGCAGTCATGCAAAAAGAATGGAAAATAATAGACAAAAATGAGAGCTAGGAAGAAAAAGGAATCAGTTCTTGTTACCTGTGCTGGTTGAAATCTGATAAAAAATGAGAGGGAGGGAGGAAGGGAGGGAGGGAGGGAGGGACGGAGGGAGAGAGAGAGAGAGGGAGGGAGAGAGAGAGAGAGAGAGAGAGAGAGAGAGAGAGAGAGAGAGAGAGAGAGAGAGAGAGGGATTGAACGAACACGGGTGCAGTGGCATATGCCTATAATTTCAGCACTTGTGAGGCTAAGACAGGAGGATCAAAGATTTGAGGACTGCACTCAGTAACTTAGGGAGACCTTGTTTCAAAATTAAAAATAAAATGAAGCTGGGGATGTAGCTCTAAGGGAGAATACCCCCAGATTCAGTCCCCAGTACCACAAAAACACATACATGCATACATAACATACATACATAAAAATGGAAAATGAAAAGGGCTGGAGGGGAGTAACTCAGAGGTAGAG
>PVLC010033046.1:0-17781 GCA_004027655.1 Graphiurus murinus | reverse complement strand
GATGAGGAGGAGGAGGAGGAGGAGGAGGAGGAGGAGGAGGGGAGGAGAGGGGAAGGGATGAAGAGGAGAGGAGGGAAGGGGAGGGGAGAGATTGTCTCAAACCTAAGACAGAGTGGAACTTTGCTGTGAACTTTGCCTTTCTGACAAATCACTTGAGCAATTATCTGATAGACTTCAATGAGCTTAAAAACCCCTTCTAAGGAAGTTCTTCCTGCTAAATGTGGTGTTGGGAGGAGCCTAAGGACCTTTAATTAGTTCTAGGAAGTTTCTGATAGTCTTTAACCAACTTTTCCTCCTTCTTTCCTTCCTTCCTTCCTTCCTTTTCCAGTCTAACAATAAAAATAATAATGCTGCATGGCACAGTGGCACAACCCATAATCCTAGTACTTGGAGACTAAGACAGGAGGATCACAGGTTCAAGGCCAATGCATAGTAACTTAGCAAGATCCTGTATGAAAATAGAGGGCTGGGAGTATTGCTCAGAGATAGAATGCCCCTGGGTTCAATCCCTAGCAACACACACACACACACACACACACACACACACACACACACACACATACACTCACACAGAGTTTCCGCCCAGAAAGAAGTCTTTGGGTTAGTTTTCTTTCTTTTTTTTGGGGGGGGGGGGGAGGGTAGTACTGGGAATTGGGAATTGAACCCAGAGGCATTCTACCTCTGAGCTACATCCCAGACTGATTTTCTATTTCTTATTTGGAAACGGGGTCTCACTAGGTTGCTGAGAGCCTCACTAAATTGCTGAGTCTGTCCTTGAACCTGTGATCCTCCAGTCTCAGCCTCCCAAGTACTAGAATTACAAGCGTGTGCCACCATGCCTAGGTTTTTTATATTTTTAGAAAGCCTCCTACCTTTCAGCAAGCTTGAAACAATACTTTGACGGATATTCATAATTAGCATGCCTGAAAACTACTGTTGATGGGGGAGTCCTAGAAATCTGCACTCTAACAAGTTATTCTTGGGAACAAATCATATATATATATATATTAAAACAGGTTCTCACTAAGTTGATAAGAGTCTCACTACTTGCTGAGGCTGTCCTTCAACTAGCTTCCCAGGTACTGGAATTACAAGTGTGTGTCACCACGCCTGGCTTCAAATCAGGTTTTCAATCACTCTTCTAACTAGTCCAGGTCACATTCATGTCCAGGTTGGCAGCTTGTGCTTACCTGGCTGTCTTTATGGAAACCTGCCTGTGGGTCAAATTCTTCCACACTCAGAAGGCAATGACGGGTAGACACAGCAGCTGAACACATTGCTTCTCCTAGGGTACTGACCTCAACAAAGCCATGTCACATTCCTGACTCTAGGCCCTGCCACGTCCGGAACGTAAAGGCTTTGAACATGTTCTTTCTATGTAGAAAAGGCTGCTTTTTTTTAGGTAGCCTGGTTTTGGAATCAGGTTCTACCATTTACTAGCTGAGTGATTTGGACACATTACTTGACTTCAGAGTCTTCACGTAAATGGGAATAACAGTGTTCCATTTCATAGAGTCATAATAAGACCCATTAGATACATGACATCCATTGGGAGAATCTCATGTTATGTGGGACTCCCATACATACATACATACATACATATATACATAGTTAAATATAATTTTTCAGCCAGGCATGGTGGCACACACCTGTAATCCCAGTACTTAGGAAGATGAGACAAGAGGATCACAGGTTTAAGGATAGCCTCAGCAAGTAGTGAGACTCTAATCAACCTAGTGAGACCCTGTTTCAAAATTAAAAAAAATAACAATAGGGCTGGAGGTGTAGCTCAGAGGTAGAATGCCCCTGGGTTCAATCCCCAGTGCCAAATATATATATATATGTGTGTGTGTGTGTGTGTGTGTGTGTGTGTGTGTGTATATGTATATATATATATGTGTATATATATATCTATATATATATATATTTTTTTTAAAGGTCCAGCTCGGCATGGTGACGCACACTTGTAATCCCAGTACTTGGGAGACTGAGACTGGAGGATCAGGGTTCAAGGCCAGCCTCAGCTACTTAGTGAGGCCCTCCACAACTTAGTGAGACCCTGTTTCAAAATAAGAAATAAAAAATAGGGATGGTAGTGTAGCTCAGAAGTAGAATGCCCCTGGGGTACATCTCTAGTACCACTAATAAATAAATAAATAAATAAATAAATAAATAAATAAATAAATAAATAAATCCACTGGAACATACTGCTATAGTTTGAATATGGTTTGTCTCCTCCAAAACTCATGTTGAAATTTAATACCTATTTTGAGATATTTAAGAAATGAGACCTTCAAGAGATGATTAGGGCCTGGCATGGTGGTGCACGCCTGTAATCCCAGTACTTGGGAGGCTGAGACAAGAGGATCGCAGGTTTAAGGACAGTCTCAGCAAGTAGTGAGACTCTAATCAACCTAGTGAGACCCTGTTTCAAAATTAAAAAAAAATAATAATAGGGATGGAGGTGTAGCTCAGAGGTAGAATGCCTCTGGGTTCAATCCCCAATACTGCAAAAAGAGAGAGAGAGAGAGAGAGAGAGAGAGAGAGAGAGAGAGAGAGAGAGAGAGAGAGAGGATTAGGGCTCTACCCTAATAAAAGTCTAATTTATTCATGCAATTAATAGACTAATGGGCTATCTCGAAGATGTGCCTGTTGCTGGGTGTGGTGGCCCACGCTTGTAATCCAAGCATTTGGGAGGCTGAAACTGGAGGATCCGTGTTCGAGGCCAGCCTCAGCTACCTAGTGAGGCACTCCGCAACTTAGTGAGACCCTGTTTCAAAATAAAGATTAAAAAATAGGGCTGGGGGTATAGCTCAAAGGTAGAAAGCCCCTGAGTTCAATCCCCAGTACCGAAAAAAAAAAAAAAAAACAGGGCTGGGGGTATATCTCGGAAGTAGAATGCCCCTGAGTTCAATCCCCAGTACCGCAAAATAAATAAACAAAAATAAATAAATAAATAAATGCCAGTTTGTCCAGGCACAGTAGCACATGCCTGTAGTCCTAGCATTTGGGAGGCTGAGACAAAAGGATCACAGAGTCAAGGCCAGCACATGGTAATTTAGCAAGACCTGTTTAAAAATTAAAGATAAAATAGGAGCCAGGCATGGTGGCACAATCTTGTAATCCCAGTACTTGGGAGGCTGAAACAGGAGGACCCGGGTTTGCAGCCAGCCTCAGCTACTTAGTGAGGCCCTCCACAACTTAGTGAGACCCCATTTCAAAATAAGGAATAAAAAATAGGACTGGAGGTGTAGCTTGGAGGTAGAATGCCCGTGGGTTCAGTCCCTAGTAGCAAGTGCGCACGCGCACGCACACACACACACACACACACACACACACACAACCAATTTTGCAAGGTCTCACCATTGTTCTCTGTCTCTTGCTATTTGATGTCCTGTGACAACTACCTCAGGACTTTGCCAGCAAGATGTAGCCCCTTGACTTCGGGTCAGACTGTGAATCAAATAAACCTCTTTTCTTCATAATTTCCCATTTTCTGGCATGATGTTGTTAGCAACAGAAAACAGACTAGGACATGTACCTATAATAAAAAAAGTGAGGGCTAGTTACTTGGTGATAAGGAAGTGTATACATGACAAACCATGGGCATCTCATCATAAGGGAGTCAGGAGGGGTTTTCACATGGTTTGGGGCTTGTGGATCTGACTCGGGATGGGACTGGAGGAAGCAGGAACAGCTCTGAGTTGAGGGTTATCAGGGAGCAAGCACAGCTTAGCAGTGGGTTTCTCGAGAATTTCTGTTCAGAAGGCAGGAGGAGCAAAAGTGTCATTGGTGAGAAGGTAATTGCCAGGCATGGTGATGCAATTCTGGAATCCAATTACTTGGGAGACTGAGACAGGAGGATAGCAGGTGAGGCCAGCCTCAGCAACTTGGCAAGACCCTGTTTCAAAAATAATAAATAAATAAATAAATAAATAGGGCTGGGGGTGTGGTTTGGGGGTATAATGTCCCTGGGTTCATTCTCCAGTACAAAAGAAAAAGAAGAGGAGGAGGAGGAGGAAAAGGAAGATTGAAAGCAAGAGGTTGTGTGGCCTTGGCCCCTGCCTCTTAGCATTATTTTAAGTTCTGTTAGAAACATCAAGTGTGACTACCAGCAGGGTTAGGACATGAGCTCAAGACCATCTTTCCTGACAACTACAAGTTTAAGCTGACTATGCAATGTTGCACCCAAAACCTTTTATCTGAAGTTCCACATCTAGTTGCTTTGTGTTACAGTGGCCTGCATCGATCAGAATTTTCAGGCAAGGATGGGGTAAAAAAAAAAATTCTCAATGAAAAAATTCAATTAGCAAGGCTGTGATTTAGAGAACAAGGTTTCCCAGCACTGTGCAGTTGATGTAATTAGTATGACTCAGAGTTGGAAGAAGAAGGATTAAGAGATATATGTAAAGCACCTGGTATAATAATAAGGGCTCAATAAATGGCAGCTGTTCTTACTAAGAGTATTGTTGGCATTAGTATTATTCATCTGGGTTTCCTGTGAAACCATCCCTTCCCTTCTGTTTCATGGGATATGGTCAGTTAAGAGTGGGACAGATTTTAGTTTCAATCTTAGTCCATGCTTGGTTGCTCAGTAAGAAGCATCAGCCAGGTACCAATAATCCCAGTACTTGAGATTGCAGGTTGGAGGCCAGCAGACAGTAATTTAGTGAGACCCTGTTTCACAATGAAAAGTAAAAAAAGGGTCGGACGTGGTGGTGCATGCCTGTAATCCCAGTACTTGGGAGGTGGAGACAGGAGGATCACAGGTTCAAGGACAGCCTCAGCAAGGAGTGAGACTCTCATCAACCTAACAAGACCCTGTTTCAAAATAAAAATAAAATAGGGCTGGGGGTGTAGGTCAGAGGTAGAATGCCCCTGGATTCAATCCCCAGTATACCGCCCCCCAAAAAAGTATAAAGGGCTGGGTGTGTAGTTGGTGGTAGAGTGCCCCTGGGGTTAATCCCCAGTAGCACCAAAAAAATAAAAATAAAAAGCATAAAGAGGATCCTATTCTCCTATTCTGAGACTTCAGGCCAATTTTTCTTATTATCGGTGAGTATTGCTTTCTTTATCTAAGAACTCTTTTTTACTCTGTAAAAAAGTTTTCACTTCTGAAGCGGGGCATGGTGGCGCATGCTTGTAATCTCAGCATTTGGGAGGCTAAAACTGGAGGATCAAGGTTCGAGACTAGCCTCAGCTACTTAGTGAGGCCCTCCACAACTTAGTGAGACCCTGTTTCAAAATAAAGAATAAAAAATAGGACTGGGGGTGTAGCTTGGAGGTAGATCCCCCTGAGTACAATCCCCAGTACTGAAAAAAAAAAAAAAAAAAAATTCACTTCTGGCCTTTGTTTTCCATGTCCAGGCTGTCTAAAGCCTCCTTGGAGAAAGGAATCTGTTTTATCAGGAGCCAAGTACTCATTTCAAACCTGCTGCACTGGCTTGTCCAAATGCCTCTTGTGCAGGCAGACACGATAGAGACACACACACACGCCAATGCCAAGTGACTCCCAGGTTCTGCTGGGTGTTTTATTTCCTCTATACAATGCCCACACCTGCATTCCCTACTTCCACCCTCTTTCACACCTGAGGGAACAAAGTCATTTTCAGTGTCTTCCCCAAGCCTGGCTGGAGAACACAAGTTCTTCACAAGTCAGACAGGTTGGGCCAGCTCAGGGATCTGCCTTCTCTCATGGTACTGGGTGTTCTGGTTGTTCTTACATTCAAGTGCAATGATACTGAGATTCATAAAAGTAATCATTTTTGTGGTACTGGGGATTGAACCCGGGGGCATTGTACAAGTTATCATCCCCAGCCTGATTTATTTATTTTTTTTGTTTTGTTTTGAAGCAGGGTCTCACTAGGTTGCTGAAAGCCTCACAACATTGCTGAACTGTCCTTGAACCTGTGATCCTCCTGTCTCAGCCTCCTGTGTACTGGGATTACAGGTGTGCTCCACTGTGCTCGGCTTAATTTGTTTCTTTGTGTATGTGTATATTGCTTTCGTTTTTCCATGTATTTTCTTGGAGAAAATACTATACAAATGAGCAAAAAAAAAATCACCATAAGCTCACCCTACTAACATCTCTGCTGACATTTTGGCATCCTTTCAAATCTTCTTCCGATGCTCATATTGTGTGTGTGTGTGTGTGTGTGTGTGTGTGTGTGTGTGTTGTGTGTGTGTCTGTGTGTCTGTGTGTTATTGGGGAATCTGACCCAGGGGCATTCTATCTCCGAGCTACACCCCCAGTCCTACTTTTTATTCTTTATTTTGAAACAGGGTCTCACTAAGTTGCGGAGGGCCTCACTAAGTAGCTGAGGCTGGCCAAGAACCCGGATCCTCCAGTCTCAGCCTCCCAACTACTGATATTACAAGTGTGCGCCACCACACTCGGTTTATTTTGAGACAGGGTTTCACTAGGTTGCCAAGGCTGTCCTCAAACTTGCAATCCTTCTGCCTCAGCCTCTTGAGTCACTGGGATTACAGGTGTGAGCCACTGTACCTGGCTCTTTTTTTTTTTTTTTCTTTTAATCAAAATTAGGATCACCCAGCGGACAGTATTGTAACTTTGGTGGGGGGTAGGATACTGGAGATTGAACCTAGAGGCATTGTACCTCTGAATTACACCTCCAGCCCTATTTTATTTATTTATTTATTTTCGGTACTGGGGATTGAACTCAGGGGCATTCTACCTCTGAGCTATACCCCCAGCCCTACTTTTTATTCTTTTTTGTTTGTTTGTTTGTTTGTTTTTGCGGTACTGGGGATTGAACTCAGGGGCATTCTACCTCCGAGCTACACCCCCAGCCCTATTTTTTTTTATTCTTTATTTTGAAACAGGGTCTCATTAAGTTGCGGAGTGCCACACTAGGTAGCTGAGGCTGGCCTCGAACCCAGATCCTCTGGTCTCAGCCTTCCAAATTCTGGGATTACAAGCGTGCACTACCATGCCCGGCTTTATTTTTATTTATTTTTGTTGTTGTACTGGCGATGGAACCTAGGGGCATTCTACCACTTAGCTATACCTCCAGCTCTATTTTATTCTTTTATTTTGAAACAGGGTCTCATCCCAGTACTTGGGAGGCTGAGACTGGAGGATCCAGGTTTGCAGTTAGCCTCAGCTACTTAGTGATGCCTTCTGCAACTTAGTGAGACCATGTTTCAAACTAAAGAATAAAAAATAGGGCTGGGGGTGTAGCTCGGGGATAGAATGCCCCTGGGTTCAATCCCCAGTACCAAAGTAAATAAATAATATAATAAATAAAACAAGGTCTCACTAAGTTGCTGAGAGCTTCACTAAATTGTTGAGTCTGATCTCAAACCTGTGATTCTCCTGTCTCAGCCTCCCAAGTACTGGGATTACAGGCGTGTGCCACTGCACCCCACTTCCCATAATAACTTTTTTTAAAGTAGGATATAGTTTGCTTTTACTTTATTCCATCTTCAGCTTTCTGAGAGCACGCCCAAGGTCACAGAATAAAGAATAGTCATGTTCAATGGAGGTCCGCAACCAGCCTGGAGCAGGCCAATCTCAGGCTCAGAGCTGGCGTCTCTCACTCTGGAAAAACTACTGTGCTGCCAGCAGGGTGGGAGACTGTGCTTCCTCCTGTCCTGTTCTGATCAGTATCCCTTGTACACCTGTTTTGAACTGTCACACTCTTCTCTGTAAGTGGGCACAATTATGTGTCAGGCAAATTTTTTAAATTAAAATGTTTTAAATAAAAATAAGCCATTGAGCCAGACGTGGTGGTGCATGCTTGTAATCCCAGTACTTGGGAGGCTGAGATAAGAGGATCCGGGTTTGAGGATAGCCTCAGCTACTTAGTGAGGCCCTCCACAACTTAGTGAGACCCTGTTTCAAAAAAATAAATATTTTTTTAAAATAGGGCTGGGGGTGTAGCTCAGAGGTAGAATGCCCCTGGGTTCAATCCCTAGTACCGCAAGAAAAAAAAAAAAAAAAAAAAAGCCAGTGAAAGGGCACATACTTGCTATCCCAGCTACTCAGGAGACTGAAGAAAGAGGATCCCAAGTTCAAGGCCAGCCTGACAAACTTAGTGAGACCCTGTCTCAAATAAAAAGTGCTGGGGATATAGCTCAGTGTAGAGCATCCTTGAGGTCAATCCCCAGTACTGCAAATAACAATAATAATTCATTAATTTAATTTAATGAGCAACCAAACAAGCAGAAGAGAAGAGATGAAAGGAGGAGCTGGCTATTCTGCACAGCTGCTCAAGCCCCTTACTGGAGGGGCTCCGATTGCTTGCTTCTTTCTGTGTCCTGGACCAGCTTTGGGGGGCATGGCCTGGCATTAGCACCTGGGCCCCCGTCCCCACAGAGGGCAGGCATGGGCCCTGGGATTCTCAGTGATGAATATGAGGTGAGAAGGTTTTCCCAGGAGCATGGTCACCTTGCTCCTACCTAAGGCTCCCTTTGCCTCCAGCGAGTCTGTGCAGGACTAGCCCCTAGATGCTGCATGAGGGGTGTTTGCAAATGAGCTGGGGCTGAGGAAAAGGGCCTGGTAGTGAATGAGCAAACACCCAACCTGCTTTGAGCACTTGGGTCTTTTTGGCTATGTGAAATGCTGAACTGATTTGATGTAGGACAGACTGCAAAGGTGAGGGAAAGAAAGATTGATTATACAGACAACTCAACCTCTTGTCCCTCTAGGTTTGGGGTTTCTCTTTCTTTTTCATTTGTACAAAACAAAAAAGTGTTTAAAAAACAGAATAATAAGGTTCTCATATTTGATTTAAGTCTGAAGTTAAGCCAGGAAGGTTGGTGCATGCTTGCAATCCCAGTACTTGGGAGGCTGAGACAGGAGGGCCGTAGATTCGAGGACAGCCTCCGCAAGTAGTGAGACGTATCAACCTAGTAAGACCCTGATTCAAAATAAAATAGGATTGGGGGGTGTGGCTCGGAGGTAGAATGCCCCAGGTTCATTCCCCACTACCATCAATCAATAAATTAACAAATCTATCTGAAGTTATTACTATTAACAATGACAAACAGGGAGATTTCACCTAAGACACTGCATTCTGGAACTTGTTTAAAAGCCTGTGGAGCCAGGCGTGGTGGTGCACGCTTGTAATCCCAGTACTTGGGAGGCTGAGATAGGAGGATCTGGGTTTGCAGCCAGCCTCAGCTACTTAGTGAGGCCCTCTGCAACTTAGTGAGACCCTGTTTCAAAAATAAAGAAAAAAATAGGGATATGGGTGTAGCTTGAGGGTAGAATGTCTCTGGGTTCAATCTCCAATATTGCTAAATAAATAAATAAATAGCCTGTGGAAGAACTGGGTGTGGTGTCGAATGCTTGTAATCCCAGTACTTGGGAGACTGAGAAAGGAGAATGGCAGGTTCAAAGTCAGCCTCAGCAATTTAGTGAGGCTCCTTAGCAACTTAGCAAGACCCTGTTTCCAAATAAAAAAATAAAATAGGGCTAGAGGTATAGCCCAGAGGTAGGAGACCCTTGTGTTCCACTTCCAGTACCACAAAATAAATAAATAAATAAATAAATAAATACATACATACATACATACATACATACATACATACATACGTACATACATAAATACACTTCTGTGGAGCTCTGCCTTCCTGCCTGTTGGCTAGGGGGCCAACTGGGACACCCCTCCCCCTTCACCCCTCCCACCTGGCCCCTGGGGGATCAAACTCAAAACCATTGTCAGCCGGGCGTGGTGGCGCAGGCTTGTAATCCCAGCATTCGGGAGGATCTGGGTTCGCGGCCAGCCTCAGCTACCTAGTGAGGCACTCCGCAACTTAGTGAGACTCGGTTTCAAAATAAAGAATAAAAAATAGGGCTGGGGGTATAGCTCGGAGGTAGAATGCCCCTGAGTTCAATCCCCAGTACCACAAAAAAAAAAAAAAAACATTGTCAGTGGATTATCTAGTCCAGAGGTTTTCAAACTGGGTCTCAACCCACTGGTGGTCCTTCAGATTAGTTTAGTGCTCTCACCCAGCACTGTATTTATTTATTTGGTTCTGGGAATTGAACTCAGGGGCATTCTACTACTTAGCTACACCCCCATCTTTTTTCATTTTGGAACATGCTCTCACTAAATTGCAGAGACTGTTCTTGAATCCTCGATCCTCCTGTCTCAGCCTCCCAAGTGCTGGGATTCCAGGCATGCACCGCCGTGTGTGACATCCAGCACTTTATTTTATTTTTCGGTACTGGGGATTGAACTCAGAGGCGTTCCACCTCTGAGCTATACCTCCAGCCCTATTTTTTAATCTTTATTTTGAAACAGGGTCTCACTAAGTTGCGGAGAGCCTCACTAAGTAGCTGAGGCTGGCTGATAACCCTGATCCTCCAGTCTCAGCCACCCAAGTACTGGGATTACAAGCATGGGCCACCACACCTGGCTCTCCAACACTTTATTTTTAATGAAATAGAAGAGAGGAATAGAGTAGAGAGGAGGAGGGAATGGAAGAGAAGCTCAGCCCACCTGGCCAACCAGCCAGGGCAGAAGACATCTGGACGCTCCAGCCTCCTGCCTGCCCAGACCTGTCTGTGTCCAGAGGGAGAAGTTAACCTGAGACACTGCTCCCCTGACGCCTCACCTTTGGGACTTTGCTTCCCAAGCTGAATGGCGAAGGTGTTTTCCTTTTGTTTCCGGCCCCAGGTGGTGCTGGAAACAACAGGTACCTTTGCCGTGACAGCTGAAGGGAGGGCCACAGAGGGAGGCCAGGAGGCACCTTCCCATCTCTGGCACCTGAGACAAAGCCACCCTTGTCCCCCACCATCCTCCATTCCTCCATGTGGCCCAAACTGTGGATGCCATTCAGAGGAAAGTCCCTGGTTCATACTTCCAAACAGAAGCCACTCTCCTTTACTTTCTCAGGCCTTCTTCAGAGAAGGCATTTCTGTTTGAATGAATGCGAATCCCTTAAGCTGCACCACACCCTCTAATTCCCAGCAGACAGAGGGAAAGCCCAGGCTGCCAACAGGGTGGGCCCAGGACTTTTGACCACTGGAGCAGGTCTGTTTTTAACACCATCCACAGTTATTTGCAGCAATAATGATGGGACTGAAACAACTAATAAAAATGGTCAGAAAAGAAACACAGAAGCCGGGCATGGTGGTGCATGCTTGTAATCCCAATACTTGGGAAGCTGAGACAGGTTCTCGGCCAGCCTCTGGCACTTAGTGAGGCCCTCCACAACTTAGTGAGACTCTGTTTCAAAATAAAGACTAAAAAATAGGACTGGGGGTATAGCTTGGAGGTAGAATGCCCCTGAGTTCAATCCTCAGTACTGAAAAAAAAAATTAAAAAAGATAATAAATGAAAGTGTATATTAGAGGTAGAGTGCCCCTGAGTTCAATCACTCAGAGGAAGAACGCCTCTGGGTTTAATCCACAGTATCAGAAGAAGAGGAGAAGGAGAAAGAGGAGGAGGAGAAAAAAGAAAGTATTCTAAGATTTTGTATTATCTCTTTAGGAGTTCTGACCCTTAACTAACTTCTCCTATTAACCAATGTGACCTTGGCAAGTCCTTGGTGAGGACACTCAGTAAATACTGAATTGGTGGATAGCTAGATGATTTGCCACTCAGGATTTTTTTTCGTACTGGGGATTGAGCCCAGGGATATTCTACCTCCCCACACCCTCAGTCCTATTTTTTTTTTCTTTTTTCTTTTTTCTTTCTTTCTTTCTTTTTTTTTTTTTTTTTTTTTTTGCAGTACTGGGGATTGAACTCAGGGGCATTCTACCTCTGAGCTATAACCCCAGCCCTATTTTTTATTCTTTATTTTGAAACAGGGTCTCACTAAGTTGCGGAGTACCTCACTAGGTAGCTGAGGCTGGACTTGAACCCAGATCCTCCAGTCTCAACCTTCCAAAAGCTGGGATTACAAGCGTGTGCCACCACGCCCAGCTCTTATTCTTTATTTTGAAATAGGGTCTCACTAAGTTGTGGAGGGCCTCACTAAGTAGCTGAGGCTGGCTGGGAACCCAGATCTTCCAGTCTCAGCCTCCCAAGTACTGGGATTACAAGCGTGCGCCACCACGCCCAGCTAGGATTTTTTTTAATAGAAGGCAAGTCAGAGGATCCACCCAGATCTCACATTTTGTTGTAAAGTCCTGGTCATGGTACACAAAGATCTCACATTTTGTTATAAATTCCTGGCTCTAAGACACACACTGGATGTAGACCTCTCCTCTGTTATTGAACCCCTCCCCCTAAACACATAATTTGTTGCTTCCTCTCCTCCTCCCATTGCTGGAGTTGAACCCAGGGCCTCTTGCACGCACTCACACATGCTGGGCAAGCGCTCTACCTTTAAGCCACATCCACAGCTCCGTTCCCTCTTTTTGTTAACTTGGATCTAGCCCAAGTAGGACAGGTGGGCTGAGCGGCATACACTGTGCTTAGTCCGCCACCTGGTGGAAGACCAGCACTGCACGCAGCCCCTGCCTCCTCCATGGGAGATGACTGACATCTCCAATTGCCTTGCTAAATTGTTGAGGCTGGCTACAAACCTGCAATCCTCCTGTCTCAGCCTCCCAACTACTGGGATTACAGGCATGTACCACTAGGCCCCGCTTACTGGTTTATTATAAGGGCTATCACAAAGGATACTGATGGAGAGATGGGTGGGGCAAGGCATCCACTCTCTCCTTCCTCCTTCGGCTATGGAGAAGCTCTAGATGGATAATAACTCTCATCTAAGAGGCAGAGTCTGTTTCATAGATCTCTGCCAGCTGCGCCATTGCATCCCTAGTAATTATGGCACCTAGAGCACGTGTTAAAACCTTCCAGGGTGCTCCTCTACTACATGACATTTCAAGCCCTGACAATGGTCCTCAAGGCGGTTCACCATACAGCCATGCACTTCATGTCCACGTTATTTGGCCCTTGCTCTCCTTTCCAACCCCACCTAATTCCTTCGTGCTCCCCCATCTCCACCCCTCCCACACTCCCAGGCCCCGCCCATGCTGTTAACCCTGCCAGCATGCCTCCCCCTGAAAAACTCCCATTGATTCAAGACCCGGCTCAAACCCTTTTGGAAAGCTCTCCCCAACAGTTCTGCACCCCTTCCCGTGTCATCTCCTTCTCTTTGTTACAGTTCTTTCCTCTCTCCTTTCCTTCCTTCCTTCCTTCCTTCCTTCCTTCCTTCCTTCCTTCCTTTCCTTCCTTCCTCCCTTCCTTCCTTCATCAATGAAATACCCAGAGTTACCTGGGCACAGTGACTCATACCTGTAATCTTAGTACTTGGGAGGCTGAGACAGGAAGATTGCAGGTTCCTATCCAGTCTCAACAACTTAGTGAGGTCTTCCCAACTTAGTGAGACTCTGTTTCTAAGTTAAGAATAAAACCTCAGAGGTAGAATGCCCCTGGATTCAATCCCTAATACTACAAAAAAATAATAATAAATAAAAAATAGAAAGGGCTGAGGTAAGCCTCCCATGGTGGCATATACCTGTAATCCTAATACTTGGAAAGTTGAGACAAGGATTGCAGGTTCAAGGCCAACTACAGCAACTTAGTGACCCAGGCATGGTGACTCATGCTTGTAATCCCAGTATTTGGGAGGATCTGGGTTCTCTGCCAGCCTTGGCTACTTAGTGAGGCCCTCTGCAACCTAGTGAGACCCTGTTTCAAAATAAAGAATAAAAAACAAGGCTGGGGGTGTAGCTCAGAGGTAGAATGCCCCTGGGTTCAATCCCCAGTACTGCAAAAAAATAAAATTAAAATAAAAATGTTTTAGCCGGGCGTGGTGGAGCACGTTTGTAATCCCAGCATTTGGGAGGCTGAGACCATAGGATCCGGGTTCGCAGCCAGCCTCAGCTACTTAGTGAGGCCCTCCACAACTTGGTGAGACCCTGTTTCAAAATAAACATAAAAAAAAATAGGACTGGGGGTATAGCTCGGAGGTAGAATGGCCCTGAGTTCAATCCCCAGTACCGCAAAAATAAATAAATAAATAAAATAAAAATAAAAATAAAAAGGTTTTGAGGAGTAGAATGCCCCTGGGTTCAATCCCCAGTACAAAAAGAGAAAGGAAAAGGAGGAGGAGGAGGACAGGAAGGAAAGAAGGAAGGAAGGAAATATAGAGTCTCTGGGACCCTCCAGGTGAAAAGCCAAGGGTGAAATAGTTTCCCCACAGGTCAGTGATGATGCTATTAAAGAGTCACACGTAGCCTTTAATCCCAGTACTTGTGAGGCTGAGACAGGAGGATCCGGGTTCTCGGCCAGGCTCAGCTACCTAGTGAGGCATTCCTCAACTTAGTGAGACCCGGTTTCAAAATAAAGAATAAGAAATAGGGCTGGGGGTGTAGCTCGGAGGTAGAATGCCCCTGGGTTCAATCCCTAGTACCACAAAAAAAAAAAAAAAGAGTCACACGTGAAGCAGGGCATGGTGGTGCGCACTTGCAATCCTAGTACTTGAGAGGCTAAGACAGAAGGATCAAATGTTCGCAGACAGCCTCAGCAACTTAGTGAGACCCTATTGAATAAGATTGGGCCGGGTGTAGCTCGGAGGTAGAACACCCCTGAGTTCCACCCCCAGTACACCACACACACACACAGCTGCACACGAGAACCCCAGATGTCTGGCACTTTGCTGATGCTCACGGAACCTGTGTTGAACCCATGGAATCTATGGCGGGTTGAATTGTGCCCCTCACCCTTCTCTCCAAAAAGTTCAAGTCCTATCTCACCCCGGTACCTGTGCAGGTGGCCTTACTTGGAAATAGGGTCTTTGCAGATGTAATCAAGATGAGATGAGGCCCTCCAGAACTGGGTGTGCTCTAACCTGATGACTGGTGTCCTTACAGGAAGGGGGAAATTGGGCCACAGGACACACAGGGAAGACGGATGCAGAGATCCGAGTGGTGCAGCTACCAGCTAGCCAACGACACAGACCGCCAGCAGCCACCCAAGGCTTGGGAGAGGCAGGAACCAATCTCCCTAGAGCCTTCAGAGGCAGTACAGCCCTCTCAATATCGAATGCCGGACTTTTCTCCTGCAGAACTGTGGGGTAATACATTTGTTTCATTAATCCACTCAAAGAGCCAGGCGTGGTGGCCCACGCTTGTAATCCCAGTACTCGGGAGGCTGAAACGGGAGGATCTGGGTTTGAGGCCAGCCTCAGCTACTTAGTGAGGCCCTCCTCAACTTAGTGAGACCCTGTTTCAAAAATAAAAAATAAAAAATAGGACTGGGAGTGTAGCTGGAAGGTAGAATGCCTCTGGGTTCAATCTCCAGTACTGCAAAAACAAAACGAAAACAACAACAACAAAAACACTCCAGGATAATTCGTTACAGCAGCACTAACAAACAAATGGTGTCCAAATGGGAATCTATTTCTCTAGACTCCTTCGTCACATCTCCCCACCCCAGAGCCCTAGCTGCCCCAAACTCTGCAGCTGGCTGGTGTCAACTTTCCTCCTCTGGTCAATCCCACCTGTCCTAAGCCTCCCCTCTCTGACCAGCAGAGGGCCACCTCCTTGACTGACACTAGATGGCGCCAGCGGGCTGGGCCACCTGGCTTCCTGGGCGCGGGGACCGCTAACCAGAATCCAGGATCCACCCGTCGGGATCCTGGATCCAAGATGAGGATCAGACAGAACTTCTTTAAGTTCTCCCCAGAGAACGTGGCTTTTGTCCTGTCAGAGAGGAAAGCGAGTCCCCGCCCTTGCAAACCGACCTGCCCATCCTGGCTCCCCTTCCGCAACCTCGGCGCTCTAGTTACTGTGGAGGGCGCCATCCTTCTGGCCTTTGCCGCAGGACCCTGGCTGCACCGCCATGCCAAAAGGCGCTGAGCGTCGGGGGCTGCGGAGACAGAAAGGTTTGCCTTGGAGCTTTGGGGCAGCCGGGGCTGGGCTTCCTGAGTGGGGGACGGCTGCCTCCCAGGGATGGCAGTGGGGAGGGAAAGCAGGAGGAGGATCTCCCGTCCCTGGGCTCGGGGTTCCCATTTCCAACTTGACGGCTCTCTTCAGCACCTCCAGCCTCTAACGCCCAGCTCTACACTCTCAGTCCCTCCCTCCCGCCAAATCCTTCCCCAGTCTCCAGTATTTCAGGAGCCCACCCCAGAGCATGCCAGTCTTTTTTCTTTCCTTTTCTTTTTTAGTACTGGAGATTGAACCCTCTGAGCTACACCCCCAGTCCGTTTTATTTTTTATTTGTGTATGTGGTACTACTGGGGATCAAACCCAGAGGCAGTCTACCCCAAGCCCTATTTTATCTTTTATTTTGAAACAGGGTTTCATTAAGTTGCTGAAAGCCTCCTTAAGATGCTGAGACTGTCCTTGAACCTTCGATCCTCCTTTCTCAGACTCCCAAGTACCAGAATTACAGGTGTGCACTATCAAGCCCTGCTTACTTTTAAATTTTGAAACAGTCTTTCTAAGTTGATGAGGATCTCACTAAGTTGCTGAGACTGGCTTTGAGCCTGTGATCTTTCTGTCTCAGCCTCCCAAGTACTGGGATTACAAGTATGCGCCACCACGCCCAGCTGCAAGTCTTTTTCTTTTTCTTTCTTTCTTTCTTTCTTTCTTTTTTTTTTTTTTTTTTTTTTTTTTTTTTTTTTTTTTTTTTTTTTTTTTTTTTTTTTTGCGGTACTGGGAATTGAATTCTACGTCCAAGCTACACCCCCAGCCCTGATTTTTTATTCTTTATTTTGAAACAGGGTCTAAGTTGCAGAGTGCCTCACTAGGTAGCTGAGGCTGGCCTCGAACCCAGATCCTCTGGTCTCAGCCTCCCAAATGTCTGGCTTGCAAGTCATTCTTGATACCTTTTTCTCTCTAGCCTACATCCTATCTATTGCCTAGTTCCGGAGTTCTGCCTTGGAAGAATGTCTGGGATTAGCCGGCTCCTCCCCATCCCCCCTGCCATCCCTGGGGGCAGATCATCACCTTTGCTCACAGGGATAAGCCCCTAGCTCCTCCAGGTGAGGTCTGCAGCACCTGCAATGCCAGGGGGCTTGTTAGAAATGCGGAATCTCGGCTCCACCCTAGACCTGTGGAATCAGGACCTGCAAATTCCTGAGTGACTCCTCTGAGTTCTCAGGGTACCCTCCGTGCTAACTTTCTCTGCACCCATGTCTACCTTCATGCACTTTCAACATAGTAAAAAGAACTTTTGGGCCCAATGTGGTGACTCATGTCTGTACAAAAGAAAAAAGAAAGTAAATAAACTTTATTTTATAGATTACCTAGTCTAAGAGATTGTGTCATAGTAACAGGAATGAACTAAAGCACAAAATTTCCAGGTCCAGGGTGCATTGTGTGTGTGTGTGTGTGTGTGTGTGTGTGTGTGTGTGTGTGTGTGTGTGTTGCTAGGGATCGAACCTAGGAGCATTCTACCTCCGAGCTACACCCCCGTCCCATTTTATTTCTTATTTGGAAACAGAATCTCACTAAGTTGCTGATGCTGGCCGAAACCTGGGATCCTCCCATCTCAGCCTCTCAAGAACTGGGATTACAGGGGTGCGCTACTGTGCCTGGCTGCGTTGTAATTTGTGTGCAAATGTGTAGTGCTGGAGATTGAACCCAGGGGCACTCTACCTCTGATCCACACCCCCAGCCCTATTTTATTTATTTATTTACAGAGGCATTCTACCTCTGAGCTACACCCTAGCCCTATTTTATTTATTTATTTATTTATTTATTTATTTATTTATTTATTTATATTTATTCTGTGGTACTGGGGGTGGAACCCAGGGACATTTTACCTCTGAGCTACATACACCCTCAGCCCTACTTTTAATTCTTTTTTTTTTTTTTTTTTTTTTTTTTTTTTTTTTTTTTTTTTTTTT